>PNEQ01095606.1:0-12972 GCA_003012365.1 Medauroidea extradentata | reverse complement strand
AAAATTGCGTCGTATTCACCAGTCATGGCATAATATTCTGTAATTGTTTCATTATTTACCGTGAGCTGTATAAAAAGTTATTAGGGGGGGACATACAGACATACATACATCCATACAGACTTACAGACATACAGACAGACAGACAGACGCGCGATCTCATAAGCCTATCTTTCCTAGAGGAAAGTAGGCTAAAAATGCTAATTCCTAGCGACTGAAGTACTTCAATAGTTCCTGTAATCTTTTTCTTGCAATTTGTGGTGCATGGTCAATGACTTGTACAATTTAATTTTCAATTGGTTCATCGTGATTTACAGATAGGTTAATGTACTCCTCCACACGTTAAATGTTGCTAGGTTTTTTACAACACATGAAAACATTTGCAGCATAAACTGGTGATTGTCCGAAATTATTCAGACAAGGGAACTTCCGTTTGAGAATACCAAAAGCATTCTCAACTACGAGTCTTGTTTTCTTATGTTCTCTTTTAAATGCCAAACTTCCAGCATGCACAGTGTTTGCAGTTTGCATAATAACTAATTACAGCAAAGGGTAACCAGAGTCACAAAGGATAATGGCGTTTGGGATTAGACTCCAGCCTCCTTCCATTTTCCAGAACAGGCAACTGTTCCTTAACTCTCTGGCATCATGGACACTGTCAGGACAGTTGGCACTGACATAGTAGAGTTCCATATTTGGACCACAAACTATCAAGCAGTTTATGGAGTGATTCCTATTTCTATCAACAAAAGTAAACTCATGGACAGCTGGTGTATCTATTTTTATTAATGTTCAATCAATACATCCTATTACTTGTGGGAAATGTGCCACTTCAAAGAATTTGGCTGAGGCATTGATAACATTCTCTGGCCACTTTACAACAATGGAAAACATCACTTTACTTACTGCTTTCACAACACTCTTCACACATCTAGACACTTGCCTTACTTACTTCATGGGTATCAGCTATAACATGGTATTGTCCCCCATTGCCTAGCCAATGCAAAGCTATGAATAAATGAGACCGGTTTGTGGGGTGACATAATATGGACCAAATGCCCTTATGTAACAGTTACAGTTTCACTGATCTCATCCGAAACCATTATTTAAATTTGTACTTTGATTGAAAATTACAATGTATTCTTTCCCGAAAAATTCTTCTTTTTTGTGGATTGTCATCATCTTCAGAGGAGCTAGACCACATTTTCCCCCCCTCAACATTTTTAACTCACTTGTACAGCAGTTTTCCTACCTACATATGCTTGTCAAAATTACTTGTTTGCATCAATTGTCAGCTACAAGTTTGAGACATAAACATCTTGGTAACAGGCTCTACACTTGTCTTCAATAAGTAATTCACTTGTTAACTGGTCCAAATTTACTGCTAACAAAAAATGTTCATGTGTAGCTTCATGAAACGCAATGTTTACATTCCTCTGACAAGGTTGTGAGGATTTACTTATTGTGAACAAACTTTTAGCTTTGTGGAATGGGCCCCAGGACAGTTTCGGTTCACGCCACAGCAAACTGGACCAGTATGGCCACAACAGCTGACACCTGTCACTACACAACAGGTACAACAATATGCCACATAAGTGGCGAAACTTCAGACCCTTCCGAACTTTGCTGGTGAGGGCACTGAAGACCCGCAGGTTTTTATTGAATGCATTACAATGTAGCCGTTGAAGATTGGCCTAATGTTGTTGGCGCACAGCTGACAGGTTATGCACAGGCTTGGGGTAAGACAGCCACAGAATACCAAATGACATAGAAACAGTTTGGTGAAATATTCTCATTAAGATACACCAGTACTATGGCAACTCTGCAATTCCAATTGAACATTTTCAACGAACATCAGAAACCAACCAAAGGCCTGGAAATTTTGTCTGCAGCAAGGTGAATATGATTACTCGCTTTAACCCGCATCCACCATCGGCCAATGCTCTTGAATCCGTGCTACAGACTGTTTTACCGGGATACTGAACTGCACTTCGCCCAGCCATCTACAACAGGTTTGAGAATTTTGTACGAACTGCTGCAGGTGTAGTGTTTGACCACACATAACTTTGGCTGAACCCATACCGACCGAAGCAGAGCCATGCATCCACACTGCCTAACTGTAGGGAAGCTGATGTCACACCAACCACAGCACCTCAACGCGGCCGGCCTATGCAGGAACCAGCTGACTGGAAGTGGGGCCAGTGTCTAGTACGCGACAAAGATGATGGTAAGCCCACACCATGGGAATACAAACAAATCCGACAAGGAAAACTGGTCACAAGGGTAGGGAAAACCTTGCCTCCCTACCTTCATAACACCGAACAGCAATCTGGAACTCCACTGTCACCAAACAAAATTGAATCCAACTATTTAGGCCAAACATATCAAAATTTCAACTGCTTACTACATATTTCAGTGCAAGTAAACCAGCAGCAGATGGCCACAGTCATCGATACTGCTGCCTCACATAACTTCGTAAGTGTAAAATATGGAAGACTGCACCAAGAGCGGGATACACGAGTCATACACATCGCCACGCACGATGACCTCAGAGAGGAACATATTCTCGGAATACTTTGGCTGATACACCAGAATGTTTTCATTGGACTGGTCTGAAACTGCATCTACTTTGGGTGCATTCAGCAGGAGTTGGTTTACCATCTGAGTTACCATCAACCCTCCGTACACATCACAGACCACTTTGACGATTTTGACCACTCTGTTTCGGAGGCATATAAAGGGGCCATCCAGGATATCCTCGAAAAGCAGAGATACACGTTCATGTGTGGAGACCCACTGCAACATACCATGGTGGAAGAACAATGTATTCCGACCAATGATGAGACCCTCTGTACACATGCCCCCAGACTACACTACATACCCTCATAGAATAATTGAGGAGCAAGTAATGGAGATGATAAATTATAGGATATTTGAGCCCACTGAAAGCAACTCTAATTCTGCAATCACACTGGCCCCCAAATATGATGGCAGTTGAGGATTTTGTGTGGATTCCCGCCCCCTCAACAAGGTCACAAAAGCTTTGCACCACAAGTGCCCTGAACTTGATGGGAGTTGTTAAGGCGATGTTCTCATTTGATCTTCGGTCAGGATATTGCCGGTACCAGTCACACCCTAAGACAGGCACAAGACTGCATTCACAGTGCCCGATGGCACCTAGTATCAATTCAGAGCCATGCATTTTGCTTAAAGTGCACACCAGCTACCTTTCAGGCCATGATGGTGCAGATGCTAAACGGAAATGCTGACAAGTTTGCTATGTAATACCTGGACGATCTGGTCTGATGACTTGGACCACAATCTGAGACACCTGGCCTTCGTTCTAGAGACCTCCTGGGGCTTGTCGTCAATATAGAGGGGAATCTGCCAAGTCCTGAAAACCTCTCATTGAGGAAATAGAAACACTAAGAACCCAGAAACAACTTAGAAAATTCTTTGACGTAATTAACTTGTTATGCCAATACATTCGTGACTTCACTACTATCACAGCTACACTCACTGCACTAATGTCAACAACCATCAATTACCGTAAGGATTACCCACTAAATGGGAATTCAGCACATGACCCACTGAATGGGAATTTAGCACAGTCAAGTAGGTCTTCCGAAATTGTCATTACCTCATACAATAAGACCCAACACGTCCCTTGTTCCAACAAACGGATGCCAGCCAATGAACTCTTTAGCCCCCCTCTTCTCAACCGATGTCATACGTTCGTTTGTCTTCGGGCAACCTCGGCCGTCTTCGTGCCTTCCCACCCCTTTCCCTTTCCCCTCCCGGCCGGCTAGTCCGTGTCGTCGATGCTTGCCTCCGGGCACTCTGACTCAGCTCCTCGTCCAGCATGGTTTTACAGATCAACTCGTGGCCGATGCGGCACCCGTGTCTTCTGGTATTTGTTTAGGTAAGCTTGAATTTGATTAATAGTTTCTCTTTATCCTTTAACTTCTACGTTTGGTTTCTGCTTTCAAGCATTTTATTCCGTTTTCCGTAATGTGGTGCAGTTTCGGCCGCGAAAAGTTCCATGCCCATTTAACTTTTCCATGTGGTATGTATTATTTTTGCACCGTTAAATTGTATGTGTTTAATGCCATGTAATTTGAATCGTCTTTTATAATTAATGACACTGTGTAATTTTGGTTAAGTAAACGTAGCCTTATTCTCAATTTCACGAGTTTACTTCAGTAATAGCTAGAGACTATTTTACCTAGTCCCAGAGTGAGATATTACGTCACCTTAGCGTATGTTTGGAGTGGGAGTAAGACAGTGTGTGCCTTGGCACGAGAAACATGTTTCTCGTCCTAGATTCACAGCCGTCTGTTTTGTGTATTGCACAATTGTGTCGGTGGTGTGAGACACGGGCACAATTTTCTGCGCGACTTTGCTATGGCTTTGTGCCAAGGCAAGTTGCGTTCGGTTTAATTTTGATTCAAATGTGACATACCCGGGACATTTTGCGGTAAATAGCCATGTAGGTTTTGGATTTTTTGAATAGCCGCGAGTGGATGAGGTTAATTGTTTTTTGTATATTGCTACAAATATTAACTTGGGTCATGACGAGTGTTCCAGATTTCATGTTGCAGTACAGTTATTTGGAGCTATGTAATTATCTGTCAAGTGCCAGAGTTGCATTCGAATGGAGTGAGGATGTCACTACGTTGCGTATTCGCGCTATGTCTTATGTTAATTCATTGTGCATTATTAATGACACTACTTTGGGAGGCTTACATGTTGCCGCTTACCGTCCTATTACCGCGCGGCAGACTGTGCTAATGGAGAGGGTTAAGTCTATACCACTTTTGACAGCAATGGACCCTGATTCGGTTATTTGTTTTTTGTTTGCTGTAGATGATGTGTACCATGGATTGCAGTGTGACAATTAGGAAAGTCTCCTTTTGACGTGTTTGTCGACTAGGCAAGGCACAGGCAAGTAAGATTTTGGCACATGTTGTGCGAACAGTTGCCAGTTATTACTCTTTCAATTTTCAATTGTTAGAATGTACTGGTGTTAAGTCTGAGTGGTCGGCAGTTAAGAAGCGATACATTGACAGGTATCAGCGACCGGAGGAATCGGTCACTGCATACGTTTCTTGCGTCCTGAATTGTACTTGTGCAATGAACTTGAAGCGGCCAGTGCCTAAGTTGGTGCAGGGTATAATGGATCATTGGGTGCCTAGTGCTCGTGTGCACCGATTTGTAAGTGCTACTCCTGTTACCGTTGATGAGTTATGTCAGCTAGCTCTGGAAGTGGATAGGCAACTGTCCTTGGAGGCAGATTATCGCCGTCATTTTCTCATTAATCCAGATGTGTCGAACTGTGGGTCGGTTGTACAGACCGTTGCGAGTCATCGCGTGGTCACTCCTAACGTCGGGTATCATTCAGTGACACATGGACAGAGTCAGATACGTCGTGGTCAAGCCAGCATTGCGAGTCATGTAGCTTCAGCGCCCGTAACCAACTCGACGAGTGCTGAGCGTACCATGTTGCGTTGCGCTAACTGTTGTTCGCGCGGACATGTCGCCCACAATTGTACGCTCCCGGAAGTTAAACGCAGCTTAAGGGCGTGTTTTCGCTGTGGTCGACAGGGGCATCTAAGTTTTCAGTGTCAGGGAAACTGAAGTACGCCGCCCCTTTGCGCATTAAGAACATGCTGTGTTTGGCTTCTCAGGTGACGCACATCGATTGTTTTGTGTCTGTGTCCCAGTATGGCATTTTCCGTGCCACCTTAATAGATACTGGAGCTTCACATCGTTTCGTGCGAGAACAGTTGTGGGAATTCCTGTTGGAACACGATCCTTGTTAAAGTTCTAGGATTGATGACTCTTCCTCTCTGGAGCTGCGTGTGGCAAACGGACAGGTTGTAAAGTACACCAAATCTATCATGCTGCATTTCAAGATCAATAGATTTTCTTGGACATACCATATTTGGATAGTTCAAAAGCTGATTGCTGATATTGTGTTACGAGTAAATTTCTTGTATCACACTCGTGCAGTGGTTGACGTATATGGTGCACGTCTTATGTTCAAATTTGCCCCTCAGGTAATTTGTCCATTACTTAAGTTTAAGACGTCCACTCTTGCCACGTTCGGATGTGATGCTGTACCAAGTCCCTCTCGGGAGGAAGTCTTGGAGAATTTGTTGAGTGAATTTTCAGATGTTGTTACCACCGACATCGGTAGGTGTGATGTCTTACCCTATAAATTTGCCGTAAACGATGATATGCCGGTTAGAGTACAATTTTACACTTACAATCCTCCTAAGTTGGCCATCATGCACCAAATTGCTTAGTGAAGGTGTAATTTCGCCTTCACCTTTGGATTATGCTAGTCCTGCTTTTTTGGTGACAAAGAAAGATGGCAGACATCGATTGGTCACCGATATGTCAAAGGTCAACAAGAAGATTTTTCTTGACCCTTTTCCCTTCCCACTGTGGATACCGCTCTTCAGCAGCTTGGAAAGTCTAGTGGTGTATATTCAACAATAGATCTCTATGCTAGTTTACAATCAGTGTCTTCTGCATCCTGATTGTCGAAAATACACCACCTTTCGAACGCCTTGGGCGCATTTTGAATTTAATCGCATTCTCATGGGTGCTAAGATTGGGATGCAGACTTTATCACGTGTATTCGACCACATATTGTCAGACCTTAAGTTTAAATAAGTCTGTAACAAATTAGACGACATCATTGTGTACAGCAGTACTTTTGAGGAGCACTTGGGACATCTGTACCTGATTTTGGCGCTGTTGAGCTCTGCCGGCCTTATAGTCAACCCTGGAAAGGTCACATGGGCGTCGTTGTCAGTGATATTCTTTGGGTATTTTGGGTCCGAAGGACGATTAATTATGGACCCTGAGCGTGTCCGTTCTGTTGTTGAGTTCCCGCGCCCGAAGAGTGTCTGTGGGCCTGTTGGGTTATTACTCCCGCTGTGTTCCTCATTTTTCGGAGCTCGCCGCACCGTTTAATTTCCTGAAGCACAAGAATGTAGCCTTTTTGTGGGGCGAAGAATAGGAGCTCAGTTTTGTTAAGCTGAAGACAGCCTTGGCTAATGCTCCATCTTAGCAAATGGCTGATTTCGACCTAAGGTTGGTGCTTCATGTGGATGCTTCCAGTGTTGCGCTCGGTGCAGCATTGAGCCAGTGGCGGGATGGCACGTTGTGTCCAGTAGGTTTTGCCAGCCCTACGCTGTCCGATGGTGAGCGTCGGTTGAGCTCGTATGAAAAGAAGGCCTTGGTGTGCGTCTAGGGGACAGCCAAATTTGACTTTTTTCTAAGTGGTGTGTAAATCGATCTATGAACTGACATCCAAGCAGTTTCGTTGTTGTTGGGGCATGCTAACGATTTTGGTAAATTAGGTCGATGGGCTTATCGGCTCATGCGATTCTGTTTTGTTATCCAACATGTACCAGGGTTAGGTAATGCAGGTGCCGAGGTGCTGTCGTGCATGTATGACCCCGACGATTTTGTTGTCGAGCCTTCTAGACCTCCATCCTTTGGAACCTTAAGCGCTGCCTTTACTACCTGCCAGAGTTTCTATGTTGGAGTTCAGGAAGCTCAGACCTGTGATCCGGTGTGTTGTGATCTGGTCACCACGATCCAACGCGGAAATAAAGTCCCTTATGTTGTTAAAGACTGCCTTCTGTACTACGTGGGATGCCACGGGAGCGTCAAACGTCTGATGGTACCTGAACGTCGTAGGGCTGAATTACTATCCTACTATCACGACTCTCCTTAGGAGGTCATCTGGGACGCCAGGGTACGCTGAAGAAACTGTGCGGATGCTTCTATTGGCCCACAGTGAATAAGGATGTGCGCCAAAACGTCCGGCGATGTGACTTGTGTTTGCACGCTAAACCAGCGCAAAATTCTAAAGTTGGACTGTAAACCGTGGATTCCATTTCATACAGTTGGGAGACGGTGCATTGTTACGTGTTTGGCACTTTCGTTATATCTACATTCTGATATTGTTGGATGTTTTCTCCATTTTCGTTATCTTAATAGCGTTAAGGTCTTTGAAGAGCAGACAGATCACGAGAGTGTTGTCCGACCGGGTGTGGTCAGTGTTTGGGCCTCCGGTTAATTTAGTAACAGACAACGCATTTTATTTCGTGTCAGTTCAGTTCTGTTACATGTGCTTCCGATGGTGCATGTCACGATTTACATCTAGTCCGTATTTCCCATGTGGAAATAGTCGAGAGGCTTAACAGGAACTTGAAGTGTACCTTGACTGCTCTTTACCACTCCCAGCAGACTTATTGGGACCAGGATCGGGACCAAATTAATTTCGACTATAATTCTGTAGTGTCTGGAGTAACAGGACATAGTCCAGCTCGCATTATTTTGGGGCGAGATGTTCTGCATCCATTGTTGAATGTTTGGGGTGTGCTGTCGCCTGCTGTTCCTATGTCGGATGTCGCTAGAGATCAACTGGCCGCCGATGAGTTGGCATGTCAGTATGACGAGCGAGCGCGCCTTCAGGCGCGATATAATGCTGGTCGTGTCCCGGCTGATTATCAGGTTGGGCAGTCTGTCTATTGTAAGTCCTTTTGCCTTCCTTCTCGTCCTGACGATCGAGGTAGTAAGCTCCTCACCCGTTTTGCAGGTCCCTGTGATGTTGTTAAATTGATTGAACCAAAAAACCGTGCTTTTGGTTGATCCTAACACTGGGCGTATCGTACGGGAAGCACATGTGAGTCACTTGAAACATGCAGTAGATAACCCGGAAGACTAATGCCTTGCAAGTTGTTGTGTTGCAGGGTAATAGAGATGTACGAGGCATCGCTATCGCATCGATTCTTTGGTGCCAATGTCATACATGTGTTTGTTGTTTAGTGTTATGTGTTGTAATCGGTGTTTGTAAGTGGTAGTATTGTGTTCGTTTGTTGCGAACGGCCATATTTGTTTTGTGGTATTTGTTTGTGTTTTTCCTCCAGAGGTTATAAGATTGAGGATATAGAAGAAACAATGTAAAGGGTATATTGTATACAGATGTGTTATGAATACGCTTATAATATAAGGTGCACCTTGGTATAAATTTATAATGAATGGAGAGTTTTACTGAATTTTATACTTATATATTGCGATATGTATTTATGATTATATTTTTGATATCTACATTGTAACTTACATATGTTCGATATTTTGTAATTTATTCATTTGCTGTGTGAGAATTTGTCGTAATGTGTACTGTCAAATTGATTTTTGTGCAAATATTTGGTGAAATGTATTGTGTGAAGAGCTTCTTTACAGAATTTTTTATGACAATGGAAAGTGTATATTATTATGGATTCTTTCAATTTAACAGTTCAGATATCATGTGGTATTATATTGTAATTCCTTTTTTTGGCTGTATTTTCAGGGGCATTCTGCTTTTTGATTATGACATTAATCATTTCGATTTTGTTGCATGTGCTCGGACTGCTTCTCTTCCCGTATCCTTAAGACACGAAGTGGTACCTACTCTTCACGAACCATGAAGGGGACATTCGATATGGCGCAGAGGCTCGTAAACAGCTTTCATCCCGAAGGCATGTACTTGCTCGACATATTTATGGACTTATCAGATTGGATCTTTGTGTGAGGCAACCGGCATGGCCTAAGGGCTGTGAGACCCGTTGCGTTATTTTGAAGGGGAGGAGTTGAGCTGGGCTAGCTCACCCTCATTATGTTTCTTCAGGACTTGATGATATTATGAGTTCCTGACCATATTGGCTTCTGAGAAGATTTGAATTGTGCACCTACGAGCCCCTGCCAACGAACTCGTTAGTCCCCCTCTTCTCTAAAGCTGTCATGCGTTCGTTTGTCTTCGGGAAGCCTCGGCCGCCTTCGTGCCTTCCCACCCCTTTCCCTTTCCCCTCCCGGCCGGCTAGTCCGTATCGTCGATGCTTGCCTCCGGGCACTCTGCCTCAGCTCCTCGTCCAGCATAGTTTTATAGATCAACTCGTGGCCGACGCGGCACCCGTGTCTTCTGGTATTTGTTTAGGTAAGCTTGAATTTGATTAATAGTTTCTCTTTATCCTTTAACTTCAGCGTTTGGTTTCTGCTTTCAAGCATTTTATTCCATTTTCCGTAATGTGGTGCAGTTTCGGCCGCGAGATGCTCGATGCCCCATTTAACTATTCCATGTGGTATGTATTATTTTTGCACCGTTTAATTGTATGTGTTTAATGCCACGTAATTTGGATCATCTTTTGTAATTAATGACACTGTGTAATTTTGGTCAAATAAACGTAGCTTTATTGTCAGTTTCACGAGTTTACTTCAGTAATAGCTAGAGAATATTTTACCTAGTCCCAGAGTGAGACATTACATCACCTTAGCATATGTTTGGAGTGGGAGTAAGAAAGTGTGTGCCTTGGTACGAGAAACTTGTTTCTCGTCCTAGATTCACAGCCGTCTGTTTTGTGTATTGCACAATTGTGTCGGTGGTGTGAGACAAGGGCACAATTTTCTGCGCGAATTTGCTACGGCTTTGTTTGGCAATGCAGAATGATGGTGTGATGTTAATAAATGGGAGTGCTGGCAATATTTTGGGCCCTTAATGAGTACTGGATGTACTCGAAGGGCAAATGGTTAACACTTCGTATGAGCAACAGGAGCCTGGTATGACTGCAGATGTGTGATGCACGGAGCAATTTAACCTGGTGGGCATTCCTCATGCAAACCTTCGACTTTTAAGTTAAACATGTACTTGGTGTTGAGAACCAGGTAGCTCACCTGGTCCAGACATCTACGAGCATGACCCTCACAAGCGGGAAGCCATGTTATCGCCGACTAACACAAGGGAAGTCAGTAAATAACCACCCCTTAATCTTCTGCACCAGCTTATAATAAGCTATTACAAGAATAATTGTGTAATAAGGTAGGTATACGTACTACTAACTGTGAAACTATTATATGGAGGATTGTGCGCCAGAGGAATATTTATACAGGCCACGCAATCATTGAATTTACTATGGAAGACAACGGAAATAAATGGAGTACAAAACAATATTAAAATAGGAACCTCTTTTACTATATATTATAGTGGTTAGGATGCTGCCTCAAAAATCCACCTTCCTTACACACCAAACGCAAAATTAGTGTGACTGGTACACGTGTTGACCCTCATTAAGTGTTCCACATTTAAATCGCAAAATTCAAATGCTCCGGAAGCTCAGAAGATAGAGGCGAAATTGGGACTATCAATCCCCAACCTCTGAGTACAGTCGAGTTCATTCTTCTATACATTCCTTCTGACCAAGGTCAGTTGTCAGTCCATCAATAGAAAAACATAAATTAAAATATGAAAGATTTCACCAAACCATCATGTTGATTTCAGTTCTGGCACTCATAAATCTTAAAATAAACCATATTTGAGCAGTTGCCTTGCTCCTCACTATCAACTGTAACACTATTTTTAATACTCTACATAAAATACCTTAGAGGAGTAGTTATTCATACCCTACATAAAAACTTATTTTTTTTATGTTTGTCAGGCAAAGAGTAATAAATTATATGCATTAAATTCCTGTGACAGTAATCTAGAACTTCTGCCAAGAGTAATAAACAAATATTAGCTGTATTTAAGAGAAAAAAATATTTCTTAAACACTAATTTAAATAAATTATAAAGATTACAATAATTTAGGAAGGTGGTTCCTATTCTATTTTTAAAATGGAACATTAAATGCTTGTGCTAAATTACACAATAAGTAATTAAAATATACAATCATAACACACTATTAGAATACAATACATTAACCTTTGGAACATTACTTTCAATAATATTAAAATACTAGCCGGCCGGCTGCGGCGTTGTCCGCATGAAATTATGTAATGTAAACAGTAACTCTGGATAAAATATGTGATGAAGGCATTTAACAGCTAGCGTACTCAGTAACAGTGAACTATAAATTGTCTTAGCTCAGTGTAAAGAGCGCGCGCAATATGCTCGTATGATGTCATAGTAATTCCCATCGCAAAGTCTTGCACGGGATACGAACCCGTAACCGCACCCCTCCTACACCCCAAACTTTATCCAATACATGAGTGAATGCTTAAAGGCAGGCCGTGATAATTCTTTTGTATGTACAGGCTACAGTCCAAAGAGGTTTTATTTAAGAGTAGGTTGGCAAAAAGAAACGACTGTTGAATTATTTCTCCACTATCATTCTCTTTTTTTCAGGAGACTAATATTTTACTCCTTTTCACCTACTTAATTTTCGAATTTCATAAAAACCTGAATTTGGTTAGTAGATATTTACATAAGCTTCATTCTTATTAAAAAATCATCTCGATATATCAACTGGTATAAACGGTACAGATGATTATTTGAAATCACATTTGATTTTTTAACAGATTTCAAGGACGAATTTTAAAAATCCTGAAATTACTGTTTTTATATTTGCATAAAGATTTATTTTAAAGCAAAAACCATTTCAATATTTCCACTGGTTTAAGAGATAAGTGGGATTAATTAATAAACACGTTTTATTAAGCTTTCAAGGACGAATTTCGAAAAATTTTAAAAATACTTTTTAGATATTTACTTAAGCTTCATTTAAAAAAATTACCTCAGTATCTGAAATGGTTTAGGAGGAATCACAGATTAATGAAAGAGGGGGTGCGGCGTTTGTCCTAAATTCGTTTGTCCTAAAACCATTTTTCGAGGTTTTGTTGTTGAATTTCGTTTGTCCTAAAATCGTTTGTCCTAAAGTCATTTATCCTAAATTCATTTGTCCTAATGTTGTTTGTCCTAAATTCGTTTGTCCTAAAATTATTTGTCCTAATTTCGTTTGTCCTAAAATCGTTTGTCCTAAAATCGTTTGTCCTAATTCCGTTTGTCCTAAAATCGTTTTTCATAATTTCGTTTGTCCTAAAATCATTTGTCCTAAAAGGCGTTTGTCCTAATTTCGTTTGTCCTAAAATCACAATTCAGTTTTCATATTCGTTTGTCCTAAAATCGTTTGTCCTAATT
>PNEQ01095605.1:0-19819 GCA_003012365.1 Medauroidea extradentata | reverse complement strand
CTTAGTCGTTTTGCACCAAGTTCTAGCTTATTCAACAGTTTTCCACACTCACTTGCGTTAATGAATTACTGGCAATGTTCACAATAGACGTATAGACTTATACCACGCTATTATAATGAACTTGCGTCATGTTTTAGAGTTTTGTCGTGTCACAACATAGCTACGTCCCAAAATTTATAACGTAAGTTTGTTTTTTTTTTAAACATGCCTACAATATAATCTTCACTGATCAACCTCTGTATTCAAGAAGACGTCCAAACCAGAAAATGTGGTGAGGAAAAAAAAAATGTTTTCCTGTTTTTCAAACTCGTTCAGAGTATCAAGTGTGGTCGAACAGGGCAGTCTAAGACAGCGTCACTACACACAGTTTTAAATTATTATATCACATAACCATGGCATGGACAGGTGTCTCAAATCTAATACTATTTCATATGAAAATAAAATTACAACTTTATTGCACGTGGATACACCTAAGAGGTGACTATGGTGGAAAGTCTGTAGCAAATTTCAGCGCACATTCCTATCCGAGTTTCACTTTCATCAGGTAAGTACATATTTAAATACGTCTGACTGAAAATGACGTCTTTTTAGCATGGTGTAGGGCTTAAAAGCAGTGTTTTAATTAGCATCGCGTTTTAACGAAGGCATTCTTTCGTTGTCCAACGTTTTTTTCTTTCGTACGTTGGCGCAATGAGGACATGTGGAATGGATTTGAAAATATTAACAACGTATTAACTTTCACACTGCAATGCATTTGAAACGCGTGATAGGCGGCGCTCTTAAGTACTTCCATCCATAATGTTGACTGCAACTCGCTTCAACCTGCTTCAGACGTACGTAGGGAGACCCGGGAACGTAAACAGCTTATATTTATAGGATGTCGACTGTACAGTGAGCAGTTTTTAAGTCTTAGTTATTTTCCTCGTTTCAGTCAATGAGTTATACATGTCTTATGCTCATTTTATATACGAATATCACATTATATGTAATGGCTAGAGCCCACGAATTTTCGCGAAAATAATTCTGCGACAGTTTGTTTCAATGCCTTATGTGCACACACGCAGCCATGCTTCATGGTCAGTGATTGGCTGTTTTTAACTCTCAGCATCTAAGGTTCTATCCGCAAATCACATACGTGTGGAGTCGCAGTAATATTATTTCTGTTGGCACAGTCAAATGAGCCAAGTCTGTGCAATAATACGTTCTACCAATAACCATGAAGCACAGCTTTATATGTGCACGTAAGGTATTGAAACAAACTGTTGCAGAATTATTTTCGCCAAAAATTGTGTGCTCTAGTAATGGTCACTGCATACAGGGCAAATCTACCCTATTTTGTGATGCTAAGATATGAACTTCAGTAACAAAAATACGGTAAATATTTTAATTATAATCTTATATTTAATGCTTTGGTCACTTACTGTCTAAACTACACATGCAAGCTGTCTGTTGGTAACCTAGTGAATTCGGCCAGTTTTGTGAATCCCGCAACGTGGTTTCTTACGATATTAAGGTAGATAACGGTATACGATGTGTTTACCGTATATACTGAAATAGAACTCAAAGTTAAACGTCTAAAGCCACAATATTTTTTTTAATTATTCTCGACAAGAAAACTTTCAAACGAGCGGTTTTTAATATCAATAGCAGTTATCAATTGTCGCTACTATTTTTCAAAAACCGTATACATACGTTTTGCCTTCCATGAACAGGAATAACAACCATTTTCTTTTAAAATCTTCAGATATTAAGCGTATTTTCTGTTCTAAGATATTTTTTTTTTTTTAATTTAAGAAGACAGTTATTCTCCCTTATTTTCCAGTTATTGTCAGCGAGCAAATAAGGATGTTAATATCCAACAGTGTAAAAAGTTAATGCAGACTACGTATTACTTACAATATGTAAAGCAGACATGTCGATACATCTTCAGAAAAGTTTGTAAATGTAATATTTAAGGGCTGGCGCATGATGTGCGTTATTGATATTTCATACAAACTAGGTTATTCAATGTAGATACCTATGTATACATATGTATATAATTATATAATGCCTATACACGTATATTGTAGTCGTGACAATACATCAAAACCATTCAAGAATCTTTTCAATACATTAAAACCATTCAAGAATCTTTTCATGCCCAAACATTCGTAATACACCTTCTTAAAAACAATACAAATTTCGTTTCAACAAAGAAAAAATTATGTTTAAATACGCATCTTTGCAATTTAGTATTAGCAGAAGAAAAAATATGTTGGAAGCCTACACTAATGACAATAAATATTGCGTTGCTATTAAACAATTGCAATTAGTATGGTCAAGTTGGTCGTCGCTTATTTAATACAAGCGATGTGTTGAAGAAAAAAAATCTTTGCTGCATAAAAATAAAATATTACAAAAAAAAACGCGTAAAGATTTGTGCGCCACTTTGTTTCGAAACCTAGCGTGCATACCTGCAACTCTGTTTTTGAGAAGTTTTTGGATTTCACAATTTGGCAATTTTCTGTAATTTTCGAAAAATACAAATAAAAATTCCAATGCGGATTGTTATATCTTGACGAAACCCAGGACACTGTTCTCCAGTGTAAGTTATTTTATTTCCGTAAGCCAGTTGGTTTTGTTTTCTTGTATAAAACCATTTCATTCAAAGTTAGCCTGTGACACGCCGTATTATACAAAAACTTTGAAAGCTAGAATATTTCCATTTCTGCAAAAAAAATAGTTAAAAAGTATGTCTCCAGAAAAAAAAACCATATCTCGTACAAATGTAAAATTTATTAAAACCGTTAAAATACTACGTGCCACCCCCAGCCACCCTTAAAACTAAAATTAATAAGCGATTCAAATAAGTTAGGAAGTGGCGGTACGGACGGTTGAAACAGTAGCTCTCGAATCCGACGTTTTGGGAACAATATTGAACGAGGAGTCTGCCGCAGGAAGTTGATGTACCGCAGTAGGGCATCAGGCTAGGTGAGGCCGACAGAAGGAGATGTCAGGGGGAGGGTTTGAGGGAAGATTTTTGGCGAGAGGGCTGAAAGGGCGGGCAAGGCCAGGGATGAAGATGCATGGCTGCCGTGAAGAGACAAAAGATTCCGTGCGGACATGTACGTGGGGTAATACATTCCCAGCGACAGGCTCAGGAAGACAGGGCGGCGAGAGATAGAGAAGAGATAAACGTAGGAGGAGTACGGAATGAAGACATAATGAAAGATGGAAAGAGAGAGTGATGGAGAAAGTGAAAGAGGGTAGATAGATAAGCCCGGAAGTTCCTGGTGGGAAGACCACGAGATAAGCGGAGCAAGGAAAGCTTTTCTCGCTCGATGATGTGCCGTTAATCAATCTCGTCTGGCTTCCGCTGCGGTTCTGTATTGTGCTGGTTCACTCGCAGCAGTCGCGGTGTTGCCAGATCACACTCGGTGAAGCAGCTCCTACACCAAGCCAGATACGAGCAAAACACATGCGAGATTTCATTCGAGAATTTCTCGTGCAATATGAATATCGAACGAACTCTTGAAATAGAGCCTTTTTTCCCCAGTGAGAGATCCTGAAATTCGAACGGACCATGTGACCAATTGTACAACGTGTCCGAGAGCAAACAGGTGCCGTTGTTGCATCTAAGAGAAAATAAAAATCTGAGAGGAAATGTCCTCTACAACTATTTGATCAGGCGCCCCGATAAGTAGTTATGAATAGGGACACGATTTTGTCGCGAAAAGATTTTTGCCCCACTTTGTTTCAGTGACTCACGTGCACATCGGCAGTTCTGTTTCAAGGTTATTGGCAGCGTGTCTATGTTCAGACACGTTGCTCATTTGACTGCACCAATCAGAATAACATTATTGTGAGTCTGTACGTCTATAATTTGCCAAGGCAAGTGAGAGTAAAATCAACCAACCACAGACGATGTGGCAGAGCTGCAGGTGTGCACATGACGCATCGAAACCAACTGTTGCAAAAATCTTTTTGCCATAAAATCGTGGCTCTAGTTATGAATTAAAATAATTAGCCAATCAGGGGTGCGCTACAGCGGCAAGACAACGTGGATTAGTGATTGCGAGAGTGATGAGACGCGAGAGGTACAGCAATTCGCGTGCTAATATTGGCGTGTGCGAATAATTGCGTGCATCTGATTGGCTACTTATTTTAATTCATAACTACGTATCGATAGGGACTGGAAAATTTCGCGAATTCAATGATCTGTAGACTAGAATCCAGTATACTATGCATACTTAAGCCCCGTCTATTCGTTCATTGTCTGTTGTTCCACTGAGTAGCAGCTAGTGGACAAATATTCGAGGCTCGACTATGCATAGTACAATGGATTCTAGCCTGCAGGTCATTGAATTCGCGAAATTTTCCAGTCCCTACTTATCGGTGCGTCTGGTCAAATAATTGTAGAGGACATTCCCGCTCAGATTTTTACTTTCTCTCAGATGCAACAACATTGTCCGTTTGTTCTGGGACACGTTGTCTACTGCTAAGGAAAGTAATATTTTGTTATCATGCTAGAATATACTGTATTGTATATACACAAGCCTCATACATTCGTTCATTGGCTGTTGTTTCAATTAGTACCAGCTAATGTGAAGGGGCTCTTGAAAATTTCGCTAATTCAATTACCTACATGTTAGAATCCATTGTCCTATACATACGAAATCCTCGTCTATTAGTTAATTGTCTCTTGCTCCAGTGAGTAGCAGTTAATAGACAAATGGTCGGCGCTTGAGTAGACACAGTACAGTGGATTCTATCATGCTATTATATGGCGGTGTTAAGTGACAACATGAATTGGTCGTCTCGCAGACTTTACACCATCTGTCCGGTATTAGTTTCTGTCATATTTGCTGACGAAATTAAGAGATTTCTAACGGAATACGTTCACTTGTTTTTTTTTTTATATCTCTCAAAAGATCCCATTTAACATCCGATTACAACAAGGATATAGAGCATGTCAACACATGCTCATAATGACAACAATGTTTACAAAACATAGCTAATCACATAATTTCAATCACAAAATTACTTAAATACTGCATGAAATATTCATCAATAGAATAATGAGCACAGGATAACAAATACTTCTTAATTTATTTTTTAAATAAATTAGTATTACTAACGCATATATACTTACGATGGGGTGGCAATGCATTAACTATTTTTATTTCAGAAACATACACTTCCTTCTGGCAAATGGATACGTTGACTGTAGGAGTATGCAAATAATTGTATTGTATAGTATTATATTTATGAATACTCTTATTTTCTCCCAGTCTTCAAAATTATCAGCTACTAATCAAAGAATTGAGTAGCAATGTTGTCCAGTGAGAGTGAGAATTTTCTTATTTATGAATATTAGTTGACATGGTTCTATATAACTTAATTAATACGTATATTTCTCAATGCTCTATTTTGAATTAGAAAGGCTTGATTACTATCTGTTGACTTCCCCCAAATGATTACCTACTTGATAATACAAAATGGAAATAACAAAAATAAATATGTTGATAAGTTTTTTGTGCCTCAGGAAAAAACAAGCAGCTTTAATTTTTCAATTACGTGTTTAACATGATTTTCGCAATTTAAATTATTATCCACATGTAAACGAATAAACATTGTACTTCGAACCTCTACTAGATTTTCCCCGTCGGCTTCCATCAATACTTCTGAGCTAGGTTTATTCTTGGTAAGAATTTCAACATAATTTGTCCTTGTATTATTTAAATACAGTTTATTTGCCAAAATCCAATTTATAAGATTTATAAATATATCTTGTGAATATTATTTTAATTGATCATCTGGACTTGATTTTACTAATAGACAGGCGTTATCTGCGGATAAAACGATCCTAGACATAGATCGCATATAATTTGGGAGATCATTAATATATATAATAAAATGCCAGGGATATAAAATAGCGTTGCGTAAATGAGTGTAAGAAAGATACAATATCTAGATAATATATTGTAAAGTTATTAACCTTGAATACCAAATAATGTTATGAATACAGTATTTACAATCATAATGCACACTTAAAACACTACTAATGGTAGGAAGTACAGGTTTCACGTATTTCTACTAAAATTTTATACTGTTATTTACACGAGCACAAAACAGTGTATGCAAGATACGTTTATTACTGTTCGGTTGATTGGACTGATGGGAAAAGGGGCCGTGAAATGATAGGGGGAGGGAGAGCAAATTCCAATTCTTGCCCCGGGCGAAGGAAAGCCTGGCAATGACAGAAATGTTTGTAGACAAGACAACACAACGAATATAACACAGACGATACTAGTTGGCTCTCTTCAACAACAACAGACTCTATGTTCGGCAACTGTGTATCTGTTATTGTCTTCAGACACACGAACAACCTGAGCAGCTCCAGCATACTGACTTCTGCGACTCAGCAACTTCGCTACACCCGCCGTACGGTAATATGGTACTTTTAGAAACGAACTTTAGAAAAAAAATTACTAAGAATACTTCCATTATTACCATACAACTATGTAAGCAACTTAAAAAGCAATACGGTGAGATAAATAAATACATTTATATTTATTGTTACGCTTCCACGAGTACCAAAATTGTTCGTAATAATTATTTTAAAAGTGAGTTAAACACCTCTGTTGTACGATAGTTGGAGGACGGTTGGGTTGGCATTGATGTCGTAGAATTAGTTCTTCTGCTTATTACGAACAGCAGCTAAAATACTGAAAATCGTTTAATGGAATATGTATATAATGTGTCCATTTTGAGGAAATTAAATAAAATTTATATTTACATTTAGCATGTATTACAATACTTTATAGATGACGTAGTTAGAGGCGGGGGATGAACGATGTACGTCGGCTTGCAGTGCAGCTGTCAGCCTGGCAATGTTATTGTTGATGTTTGGCTGAAGGATACTTAGTTGGTTTGAAAACAGATCCACGCTAGAGGCAGGGCTTCCAGAAAGTATCAAGTTACCGTACGGTGGGTATAGCAGTGATGTGTATCATGTTCTATACTTCTTTGAGCTTATTTACTGAAAGAAATACAAGAATATTTTGTATGTGGTTTGGTGGTTTCATGGAAACGCAAGTTTTATCCCTAGAAAAAAATTATTCGCCATGTTACTCATATAAACTCTAGGATCATCTTAAAAGGCTGAAATTTCCGTGAATCAGCCCCACGCACGTAAAGTAAAAAAAGGGTAATGTAAACACGGGGTGGCAAGTATATGAGAGTTTGCGAAAGTTGGTAGCGCTGATATTAACGGTGCGAGTGAGAGGTAATAACTTTATCTTTACTTCCCCTGCTGTACTTTAACCGCCCCTCTTCCTTCGCCCCCTGTTGAAGAGACCTGTTAGTTTTTTTCTAAACTAGAGCGGCTGGAGGAAGTGACGTCAACATCGTGTGCTGCATTCAGCACGTTGTGAAGGGAAAATAAGGTAAATTTGTATTTAATCGAACACAATTCAGTTTTAGACATTACATAGAATACCGTTTCTTACAAATAATTAAAACTTAGTGTGCGTGTTATCCCCATGTCAATGACATAACTTTACTGTGTTCCTATATTTTATAAAGCAAAAACTATTCTTTTCTGAAAAAAAAAAACTAATTTACAGTAAATAGCGTTGAGCTACATCGTAATACCATATTATTACACAGGTAAAATGTTATGTAACTTTAATTTTTTTTTGACAATCCAAAAACAATATTAATAACTTTTCTCTGTTTAGTAAGAAATGTGTTATGAAGTAGTTCAATGTTAACGCTTTCGCTATAAATTATTTCACTGTCTGTTCTGAAGCCCAGTACACACTATCCTTAACTTTCTGCTCAATTACTTATTAATTTCTGTTCATAAACGTCGATAACTATTTTATACCAGAATTATGTAGCAAAACTTATATGATGCGTACACACTTTCGCAGTTTACTAACAACTTTCTGTACATAAAGAAGGAAAATATGTTTGTGATGTTGATTGCTATAATCCATAAAGTATAACTGTAGAATTCCCGAAAACTATATCACAAACTATACACGCTTGTGACTCTCAAATAAGTTAAAACTATCTTGTATTATTTAGGTCACGGTCGTAGAAGAACAGGTCTGGACACTCGCCTGGAAACTTAACCCCCTTGTTGTTTGGTTGTAGTTCACCAAGTTACCGAGAATGTTGTGCGTCTTTGGCGCTGCAATCAGGGCGGTCGGGCTCAAACTCCGCCCACTTTTTTTCCAGTGTTTGCATTATAAAGAAAATAAAGATTGCTGGAGCCATGCTATAGGATTATGAGCGAAGGAAGTAGGCTATTTCATACATTTATAAAAAAAAATGCGTTTGATAAATCGTTTATCTTTATATTGTAAACACTGTAAAAAGTAGGAGGGAAGTGGGCGGAGTTTGAGACCGACCGCCCTAACTAAAACGCCAATAAAACACAATATTCTCGGTAACTTGGTGAACTGCAGCCAAACCACAAGGAGGTCAAGTTTCCAGGCGAGTGTCCAGACCTGTTCTTCTACGACCGTGATTTAGGTTTTGATAACTCTAGCAGCCATTGTTTGGCAGGAAACGAGAATTTCAGTTATATTCAAATCATATTGGCAACCCTACTTGCGTACTTTGCAGACGCGGTGGTTGAAACAGTGTATTTAAAAATAGGACGGGCTCTATCTGTGAAATTAAGTTACGGAATTCCGACAGAAACCAGCGCAGTTGCGGTACACACTGTCGCAGTGCTACTTGCACAGAATGAGGTACGGAGTTTTATACTGAATTATGGATTAGTGTGTACCGGCAAATATAGTACAAGGACAATATAGGAAAGTCAGAAGAAAAACACGAGACATGTTATTTAATTCCAGTTCACGCCGATATGAGCGCTGTTTCTTCTACAGTAGCACATTACTCTATGGGTAGTTTTAGTTTTATATTTTGTTATTTATAAATTGAAATGTAATCATGATTTTAGAATATAATTATGCTCTTTTAGTTATTATTTTGATAAGCTAAAATTTAAAATACTTACAAACACATTCTAATAATATTAGCCAAGAGAAATTTAGTCGTACATGTATAAACACCATAGAAAATAGAGATGTAAGAATGCAAATTTTACTAGTGTTTCCAGTTCACGCCGTTGATAAAACGTCTCGCGCTCCAACAATGCTAAAAGGCTGTACTTTCTCATATTGTCCTTGTACGATATTTGGTACCGGGCTTAACAGAGAAACACCGACGTAAATTAGCATGCTTGCTTCGACAACAGATGATACGTCTCAGGAACTCTTGTTGTGTTGTCTGAGTTCGCTTTCATTCGTGTATCTTGTTGTTTGTGTTGGCGTAGTTGTCATTGTCCATTTTTGTCGCCATTTTGATAATCCTTTATCTTTATTGTTTTATTTCATTGTTACAAATACCTCTATATGACAATACTGGACACTTATATGTTTTAGCATTGCGAAGAATGGAAATCATCCACCTAGTGAGAAATGATTGAAACCATTACATAAAATTAATTGTGTGCACTGTTCTCTGTGGAACTTCGTATGCTGTTTCTTATGGAAATCACAGATATGTACACTGCAAAGATATGTAAAACAAAGTTGTAAAAAAGGCTAATATCAAACACTTCCCACTAGGATCACTAGCAAAAAATGTTTCCAATAATCAGATAGTGTGTCCGATATTGTTATATAGGGTATTTGGCTGTTCTTCTTTTGTTGAAATTTGGTGGTTTTTTATTATTAAAATGACTGTATCCCGTTCCGGAATTAATGTTTGTTGTTATAGTTAAATTTTTGGATTTTTCGTGTCTTATTTCTGGCTACGACTATAGTCATTTCCGGAATTATATGTATGTTATGTTGACAAAAGAAAATACTGGATATTTTTTCTTTTAGTTTTACTGTGAGGTTTTCCTGCATCACGGCAACATTCGCTCGCCGTGGCGTATCTCTAAAATAAGATCCATTTTACAATGTTAACCCATTGCGAGGATCGTTCATGTATTGTAAATTTTATCGACGGTCGTATTGACACGGTAACGCCCGAGATAAATGACGAATGCGGATAGTCAGCAGATAACATGGAGATCAAACTGAATTTGTTCATTCAGATATCAACATGGCGAAGTTTTTTTATACGCAGTCAGTATAGAGCCGGAAATGTGGTGGATTCAACTACCAGCAGGCTGGACTGTATACACTATATCTTCAGATACTTGTATATTGTCTGCTGCTACACTGAGTGTCTATACAACTGTATATGTGACAAGTCAAAGCGGATAACCTTGAATGTTTTAATGATGGTTTGCAAATAGTTCACATTCCTCAAGGAAGGGTTTTATAAACCGTAACCCAACCTTGAGAGTATCATACGTGTACAGTACACGTCAATAATTTTGGACCATTGGCAAATATAACAAAATTTGTACCTGGTTTTAAATTATTAGTGCTATCAATGTTGGAATTTTCTTCAATATTGCACTCTAAAAAACACACTATTCTAAAGTTAGAACATTGAATTTGGATCATAACTTACCGTTGTATTAATTTTCAAACGTTTACAAAATCTCTAATTTTCTTACGTTTTTTAGTTGAAAAAAATATGCAAAAACCATTTTGGAACAGATAACTTCTCGCCAAATTTTTCATAGCTACATTTATACAGATCCAATAAGAAAAACAAATGTTAGAGGACCATAAAATACTTGTAATCCTCTTTGTATTTTTGTTAGAAGAACTCTCATTATACGACAAATAAAACATATTTTGCTAAACTTAAATTTGTTTTTATTTTTGTACTAGTGGAGCTATTGAAGCCGGGTTTGCGGCACTACAGTATATACTGTATATTCAGTAAATAAATATTATCTGCGATATCTACTCATTAAATGCACGGGGGCTGAATATAAGATTTAATCAAAAGTAATCTTAGTTATAACGTTTTATAATACTGGTTTCTGTCCATCGACTAATTTACACAGCTCACACTATTGCCGTTACGAATCTCGTAAATGCGGGCATAGTTTATTTGAATTTGTAACTTAAAACCACCAATAAAACACACACGACACACGCAATTAAAGAGTTCATATTTCGTTCAGTTCTACAGCCACGAACAACGACGACGCACTTAACAGAAACAATAAATAGCGTATTTTCTCAATGTGTGAAATAAAAAGTATGTTACTTCTAGGCTGACAAACGTAAAACATAATTTACAGAATGCCAGTGGCTCTACATCATTTGGCAATGATATTCATAGTCATTTCCAATACTTTTGAATGTGTATATACGCACAACGGACAAAAACACGCAAATGACGCAACTTGGCGAAGCGGCGAAAACCTACCTCTGATGCCACCTGTCGGTGGAATTTTCAACTGAAGAGCGGAGAAAGCAGTAACGTGCAAGATGGCCTGAAGCCGGCGGTAGAGTCACATTGTTCTGGCGCCAAGTAAGTCTAATTATACAGGCACGAGATATCATATCTGTCGGCTTTTTCGTCGATGCCATCGCCGATGTAGAAGTGCGACAAGCCTGACCGCCCCCAGGACTATGCAGGATGCCCTAGCCAGAGCACTGGAGGTCGAATCTGCAAGAGAGCCATCAACTCGGCGTGCTGTGCGGGCAGTCGCACTGTCAGGCGACGAGAGAGACAACAGCCTAGAGAACATCCTGAAGAGAATGGAAAACACAATTAATGCAATTAATAACAGATTCACAGTAAGTAGAAATGCCAATAAATAAATATTTTGAAGTAGTCTACATGAAAAACAGAGATGTCGATTTCATCTAATGTTCTTTCACTAATGGTGTATTCAAATAGGAAAACACACGAAACTACATGCGATGAATCGCTATCAACCACACAAGCAGAAAAGTTAACTCTTGTTAATGGTTACTTACATGTAGTAACCGCTAGTGATTTTTTTAAAAGGTTAAATCTTTAGTGCTCACTGTATGCCGAATGACCTATAAAAGTATTTGTTTGCATTCTGTATAATAATCCCTCTAACAAGAAAAATATTGGTTGAGGCGTTCGTTGTAATTGTTCAAAAAGTGGTAACCATGAATTTTATTCATTATTTAATAGGTTAAGAAAGAAAACGTAAACAGAAACAAAAAAGTCGCCGTTGTGTGACACTCTTAGGGGACTGGTTCTCGTTGAAATTCGTTTTGCAGTCTTTTTCAAGTGTTCTTTAATAACGTTTGTTGCTATGCAACCCGTGCAACGTATGCTAGGCGGTTTGTCTGCTACACTGGCGCAGTGCTCGGCATATTCGTCCAGCAGGCATTTAGGCAAAATAGCACACATTCACCGAGTAACAACAAGAAAATATCAGTAATAATAATGACATATCAACAACAAAAATACAAACACGACATTGTAAATTACAGAAACTTATGAGATTTACTGGTCTTAGAACAGCAATTGTTATGGTACCTGCTCTTCAATTGCGTTGCAGTGATTTACAACAAATTTTTTTTTACGAAGCTATTTAACGTACATTATATTTGTTTATCTACTAAAAGAACAAACATTTCAAACTGTGTTGCTATGGTTTTAAAAATCCGGCACTTTTATAAGAAACCTAATTTTCGGGACAATCAAAACGGCCAAAATGGCCTTTACAGACTGCCGTATCTGCAAAAATAACAACCCGATTCCAAAAACACAACTATAGAAACAGTTGTTAATATTTAAACTTCTTTGCCCACAAATACAATTATTTGGTCCTCATTTAAATTCCCACATGGAAAAGGATAATAGTGAAGTACCGAGTGGCTTGCGCGGAGAGGCGATAATATATTACATAGGCCAGTCAGCGGCAACCTTACCACTCCCTCGATTTTCTGCCACACACACAAACGCAGCCTATCTAGGTAGGCCCCTTAAGCTTAAAATATAACTCGTGACTGAGAGGATTAAGGAAATGATTTGGTGACTGGTTTCGAAGCGTCTGTGTGTTTAAACCCAGAATAACCTTCGCTGTGTAGGCGGGCGCAGGTAGGTCGTTCCTCTGGCAGTATACATCAGGGGAGGAACGACACGCAAAGTAGAGGGTTGAATGCGAAATGGCAAGCAAGTCGAGGAGAAGGGAATTGCCCGCTTCAGGGAAGAATAAGAGGTCTGCCTCTTTTTTTCTTCTAGTGGTAAGAATAAAGACGAAGAAGGAGGCGGTTTTATTGCGCTCGAGGAACGGGGAAAATCTACGAGGCATACAGTTTTCTCTTCAGGAGTGGAAGATAGGGGAGGGGAAGGGTGAAGGCTCGAGCAACGTATGATAAATCTCGGGACTCTTTACAGAAGTTTAATCCCCTTTCCAGGCTGTACGTCAGGAGGCGCAAGACAGTTTCGTGGCTACATAACGAACGAAGCTAGACTATGGAACCACAGAGAGCGTTGAGAAAACTGACACATCTGCAAAAACTAAAAATGAACATTTAGAACGATACCAAAACACAGGAAATGTAATACATAGCAAAGATCACTAGTATGAAATACACACGTGTTAATATGCTTAGTAAAACTGCTTCACGAAACTCATAACAAAATAAAGGTGTAGTGATAACATATTCAGTCCCAGATTAAGGGCCAGGTTCATGCTAAACGCCAATCAGAAGGGTACCGTTTTAAGCTAGAAGAGGAAGTATTTTAAAGTACGACAATAATAAATAAATTATTGAAACTTTCAGTTTATCTATACCCTGAAGAAATAAATGTTTTCTAAAATTTATAAAATAATGTTACATACAGACATTTTGGAAGAAGTATGACTCGGGGCGTTTTAAGGTTCCACAGAATAATAATACGCCATTGTTGAGAATGTTTTTGCTTCCTAACCGAATTTTTTTTTTCGAAAATGTTTCATGTTTGACATAAAACTCGAGTACTCAAAATGTGCATATATATATATATATATATATATATATATATATATATATATTTTTAAGTTTAAGAGGATTATATTTCTAAAATGTTATAACGCAGTATAGGGTAGTTAAATATGATTTTTGACATAGCGGTAGCTCAAATTTAAGTGTTGGTTTAATAGTATAGCCTAAATAAAAAGTTCTCTAATATGCTGCAATGCTATTTTCCAATCCATACTTACGTTAACAGATTGCACTGAGATATCCATCACCGCCTTTCTCCTAGCTGAAGGTGACACGCTTACTCGCTGCAGATGCAACCTTGTCTTCGTATCTCTTCGTTTGAATTAGCTACGTGCAACAAACTGGAGAAACGCCATCGGTGACATCGTGTAGCGGAGAGAGAATAGTACACAGGTCCCGGGGTCGGACTTTTGAATTCTGTCTGTGTCACTATCACGGTCGTAGAAGAACAGGTCTGGACACTCGCCTATCTAACAATGTATTTTGCTTGACCCCCTTGTTGTTTGGCTGTAGTTCGTCAAGTTACCGACAATGTCGTACTTTTTGGCGCTGTAATTCGGGCGGTCGGACTAAAACTCCGTCCACTTTTTTCCATTGTTAAATTTATAAAGTAAATAAAGATTGCTGGAGCCTTTTCTTAAATTTGTGAACGAAGGAAGTATTTCATAAATTGATAAAAAAAATGTTTTGATAAAGGGTTTATCTTAGCAGAAAGGAAATGGGCGGAGTTTAGTCCGACCGCCCTAACATCAGCGCCAATAAAACAATATTCTCGGTAACTTGGTGAACTGCAGCCAAACAACAAGCGGGTCAAGTTTTCAGGCGAGTGTCCAGACCTGTTCTTCTACGACCGTGGTTACTATGCACCGTTACGTAAGCAAACAATAACCTAACAAACCCAACCTAAACAAACATAATACAACCAACTCGAAAGCCTAGGCTACATTCGTAATAACACGGTCAAAGCACGCAAATAGCACAGCAGCACACAAACAGCAGAGCACCATGCTACATTCGCGCACAACGTAGAAGTGACCGAAATTATTTGAGAGACTATTTACTGTGTTAAATTGCTTTATTCTCCGCTTTCGTAACTAAATAAAATCTTAATATTTGTTTTTGTTCTTCGTGCATAAACGCTTAAAATAAATAATTACTTTTACACAACTTCGTAAATATTTAAATATACTAGCGTGGTATCCGCAACGCTTCATGATTGGCTGCGCACAGAACACGGCGCACAGCGCACAGAAAAGTTAAAAATTCGTCAACTTCTTGTGCGCCGATTGTGCGCTATTTTCCTGTGCGTGTGCTGTGCGTCCATGTAGTAGCTGCTATCTATTAACACACGTTTAACTTCCGTGCGTCTGTGCTGTTTGTGTGCTGTGCGTCCATGTAGTAGCTGCTATCTATTAACACACGTTTAACTTCCGTGCGTCTGTGCTGTTTGTGTGCTGTGCGTCCATGTAGTAGCTGCTATCTATTAACACACGTTTAACTTCCGTGCGTCTGTGCTGTTTGTATGCTGTTGCCGATGTAGCCTAGGCTTAAAGGCTCCACTATAATTGGTTTAGTAAAGAATATAGCACACGCACAGAAAGTTCAAGCCAAGGTTTTTGGTGGGAAGGACCAATTACAAATAGCACACGCACGGAAAATAGCACAGGATCTCCGCACAGAAAGTTGGGCTATATCCTATAATCCTGTGCGCTGTGCGCCGTGCGCCGTGCGTAGCCAATCAGAACATGGATACCACCGGGTTCAAAAGAACATAAACACTGATGAAAATCGATACTAATTTGACTAAACTTCGTACAAATTCGCGCCGAAGTTAGTAAATTGAGTTGTTCGAAATGAAATTGTTTTCAAGGTATATAACAGTCACTGCAATTTTTAAAAAATAAGTTTTACTCGATTTTGTATTATAAAATAAACAAAAAGTTATTTACAAAAGGCGGTAACAATAAAAACATTCAGAATCAGTTATACCAACACACACATGTAATATTTACCAGTGTAGCTTCTTTTTATTTTAACATCAACATCTGCTGTTTCTGTGCGTGTGCTATTTCAATTGTAGTTTGCAGCTCTGAGCTGTGCGAGTGTTCTGTGTCTGTGCGTGTGCTGTTTTCTGTGCTAAATCTATCTTAGTCGCACTAAGTTGCCCTAGCTTGCGTTAAGTTGCATTATATTGCACAAAGTTGCACTGGATTACACTTAAGGCCCTTGCCACAATGAAAAGTTCCATCTGCTAGTGACTTGCCGCTCGCTCTGCCGCTACGGTGACCGGCCGGTTTTCTCCTCTTTGTATGCCACAATGAATGCCGGTGCCTGCCGCTGGGGTACAGTTCATTCTGCGCACAATAGGTGGCAGAGCAGTCGCTTATTTTTGTTTGTTTACATTTTTTCTCCCCGCGCTGTCACGGCATTGGCTCTCGTTTTGTGACGTACATCCGTCAACCAATAGCAATCACCTTGTCGCTCCCTGCCGGTGTTGGCCGGTGAGTGCCGCCCCTGCCGTTGCCAAAAAAGTTAAAAGTTCGTCTGGAATTGGCGGCACAGCACTGCCCGGCAAGCAGAACGGCAGTGATGTCATGATTACGTGGGCCAATCAGATAGAATCATACCAACACGGCACGGCACTGCACTGCACGGCAGTTAAAAGTTCACTGCGGCAGGGGCTTAAGTTGCACTAGCTTGCAGTACGATGTACTCAGTTGCGCACGTATGTACTAAGTTGCGCCAATACCATATTCGCGTTAATTGACGTTAAATTGCGCTAGCTGTACAAAGTTACATTAACTTACAATAAGTTGCACTATCTTGCACTAAGTTGCACTATCTTGCACTAAGTTGCACTTATTTGCAATAGGTTTCACTTACTTGCACTAACTTCCACTAAATTACTTTAATTTACCCTAAGTTGCACTTGGTTGCCCTGAATGGTCCCGGGTAATTTTGGATTCGCCAAAAGTTGACCAGTGTTGCACTGAGTTGCTTTGAGTTCCCCTAAAATTTTCTAAGATGCCCTGAGTTTTTCTGAGATTCTGTAATGTAATTTGTGTTACACTTAGTTAATCCGTGTTACATTTAGTTACCGTGGGTCGCAGTTGGTTATACCTTGAGTTTCAATGACTTGCCACGACTTGCTATAACTTACAACGAATTTCTACTACTTTCCACAACTTACGACTAGCCAAGACGTTCTATAGATTGTTATACCAGTCCATGGCTTGTTATAACTTTCCATGATGTGTTATAACTTAAAATTATTTGTTTTGCCTTGCTTTGTCTTGTTATGGCTTGTCATGATATTTTAATTTCTTTTACTTTTGACTTGCAAAAACTTGTTACAGTATGACTGGCTACAGGTAGCCATGAATTGCCATGACACGAGTGAGTATGCATTTGTTTAATTTAACCTAACCTTACCTAACCGAATCTAGCCCAGTCTAACCGAACCCAACATAACATATAACAAGAAAACATATCACAACACAAATTAACCTAACCCAACCTAACCTAGCTCAACCTATCGCAGCCCAACCTTACTTAACCTTCCAAACTAAAAGAACATAACCTAAAAGAGTCTAGCCTAAAAGAACCTAACCTAAGGGAACCTAACATAACCTAACCTAACAGAATCTAACATAACCTAACCCATCCTAACCAAGCTTAACATAATAAAATCTACCCTAATATAACCTAACATAACCATACAAAACCTAACAAAAATACACGATAACATAACCTAAACTAAACTAACCCAACTTAAACAAATGTAGACTTAATAACCCAATGTAACCTAACTTAAAACCTAACGTAACCAACTGAGCGAGTTAGAACAGCGATAACACATTTATAATCGCATTCGGGAGCACCCGGGTTCGACTTCCGCCTTCAACCATCCTGATTACGGTTTTCCTTAATTTCCCGAAATAATTTCAACAAAATGCTGGGATAGTTTCTAAACAATGTCCCTGGCCGCCTCCTATACCAGTTCCTGTAATTGCAACAACATGTACCACACCATCTCTAATAACATCGCTATTTACAATACATGAAGACAACATAACTTAACCTACCTAACCAAACCTAACACAAGGTATCATAACCCAACTTAATCTAACCTAACCCAACCTAACTGAATCCAACGCAATGCAACCTGACTCTAAACCAACAAAAACTAACTCAACCTAACACAGCCTGAAACTAACCCAATCAGATCTATACAGTCTCTCTAAGATGCTATACATTGCACTAAGTTGCACAAACATGCGCCTACTTGTATTTACTTGCATCTACTTACACTAACATTCACTAAGTTGCACTTATGTGCACTAAGTTACACTAACTTGAACTAGCTTGCACATACTTGCACTAAGTTTCTCCAACTTACACTAAGTTGTACTAATTTCCGCTAAGAAGCACTAAATTGAACTAAGTTGTCTTAAAATGTCTTGTTGTGACTTTCCATGATTATTTGACTTTCTATAGATTTTGACATGCTATGACTTGAAGTAACTAGCTATAACTTGCCACAAATAGATAAGACTTGTAATGACGTGATATGAGATTGTATGACATGCATAATTTAAACAAAACTTACCGAACCAACCTTACCCAACCTACCCAAACACAAACTATCATAACCTAACTTAACCTACTCGAACTTAACAAAATTCAACCTAACAACCCAGACGGACCTAACCTAACCAACCAAACTTAACACAATCTGACATTAACCCAGCCAGCTCTCATCCAACCTAACTCCATAATTTATTATTTAGTTTCCCCAAATTGCAATAACTGGTACTAAGTTGCACTAACTAGAACTACTTTCACTAAGTTACACTAACTAACTTGAAAACGTTGCACTAACTTTCACTACGTTACACTAATTTGCCCTAACCTGCACTAAGTTGTTGTAACTTGCACTGAATTGCACAAAGTTGCACTAAATTGAACCAAGTTGTCTTGCTGTGTCTTTCTATGACTTTCATGACTTTTTGACTTTCTTTATATTTTTCACTTGCTACAACAATATATAACTACCTATAACTTGTGAGGAATATATATGATTTGTAATGGCACGCCATTAAATTTGTACGACGTGCGTAATTTAACACAACCTCACGGAAGCTAACCTAACCAACCTAATTCAACCCAAACTAACATATCCCAACCTAACACAACATGTACCAATCTAACCAATCCGAAGATAAACCAACCTAACACAACCTAACCTAACACAGCCTAACCTAACCCAACCTAACCTTACCCAGCCTAACCTAACCAACCTAAACTGCCCAATCTAACCTAACCCAACCTAACTTAACCCAACCTAACCAAACCGAACCTAACCTAACCCAACCTAACCTAACCCAACCTAACCTAACCCAACCTAACCTAACCCAACCTAACCTAACCCAACCTAACATAAAACAAACCTAACCTAACCCAAACTAACCCAACGTAAACAAACCAGACCTAACCTAACCCAACCTAACCAAACCCGTCTTAACGTAACCCAGCCTAACCTAACCCAACCTAACCCAACCTAACCTAACCCAACCTAACCTAACCCAACCTAACCTAACACAAACTTAACCTAACCCAACCTAACCTAACCCAACCTAACCTAACCCAACCTAACCTAACCCAACCTAACCTAAACCAACCTTACCCAACATAACCCAATACAACCTAACCCAACCTTATCTAACCCAACCTGACCCAACCTAACCTAACTCTTCATAACCTAAATCAGCCTAACCTAACACAACATAACCCAAATTAAACTAACACGACGTAACCTAACCCAACCTAACCTAACTCAACAAAACCTAACCCAGCCTAACCTAATCCAACCTAACCTAACCCATCGTAACGTAACCCAGCCTAACCTAACCCAACCTAACCTAACC
>PNEQ01095604.1:9424-19863 GCA_003012365.1 Medauroidea extradentata | reverse complement strand
AAATATAAGAAAAGTTTACTTAGAAAAGTTGCTTGAAATTAAATTAGCTTTAAAATGAGTCCAAACACGATATAAATCCAATAAAATTGACATGTAAAATTCTATGCTTTTCTCTTGCTTTAAAGTTAAATTTAAAATTAAAAAGAAAATTTTAATGTAAATTTCTCTACTCGCATCCCCAATTAATAGGTTGGATCCCACCGTATACATCCTTATACATGGTTAATTTGGCCTACTTAATTTGTTATTAACAACAAAGAAAAAAAAAACATTAATTAAGACACAAAAATTGAAATTACTGTATGATAAGAGGCTAAGTTAAGTGCTACGTGCCAGTGCACGTCACAGTAGTCTTCTTATCGCACACCCTTTCGTCCTCCTCCTCCTCATCTCTTTTCTGATGAGGCAAGTCTTGTTCGGCATGTATGACACCAGCGAAGATTTCCAAAACTAAAACATTAATTTATTTTGTATAAGAACATCACATGGCTATAAGAAGACTGAAAGGAAGTTTAAAGGCTTATTATAATTTCACTGTAGCATTCTCAAAATCATAACAACTGGAAGTAATATCAATACATTTTATTACTTACAGTCCAACACATCTTGCTGTTACATTATAGTCAAGTCTCTGTGTCTCATTAACTTACTGTTGTAGGTTACATCATAAACTCTCTGTGGGCAGTACTACCAATATAACACATACTTTATATTCCTTATGTTTGAACAACATTCTCACTCTACTACATTTCCCTCCTAAGTTCATTATAGCCTCACACTAATATACATAATATTTTAGATAACTAGGTTTCTTAATCTCACATCTTGGTCGATCTTGAGCGTCTAAATCCATTACTGGTCACTGACCTCTTCCATCATCATCCCCCTATTACCCCTTATCATGGAATGTTTAACTTGTGTTCTGTTTGAAAGTGTTTCCACAGCAATATTTTACAATGACAGAACGAGGGCTATTATGAAGTTTAAAATTAGTACCCCAAGACCAATTATCAGCATTGGATTTATGGGAAACATAATTTTGATCTGGACAGAAAGTGTGATGCGACTTTTTGGTGTTTTGTCGTAGTTCTTTTTATTCACATTGTCTTTATTATGCTGGTATGAAGAAAAATTAGTTATGGTTTTAGGTTTCAAAATACAGTCATGACTTGGTAGGCCTATAGTTAAATGGGTAACGTGACCCAATAGAAGTTGGGAGGGCAAGTGTGGCGATCCCAAAACTGGGCAATTTCTGTATTCTAGTAGTTTAAGCTCAATATCACGCTTGTCTAGACACAACATTTACATAAGATGTTTTAGCAATACCAACATACAACGTACCTTTCAACAAATCCATTTGACTTGGTACAATTTGGACTAGATGTAATTATAGTAAAATTCCAATATTTTGCAAAACCTTGAAATGTGAGCCAATTGGCATATTATCAGCTTTACAACTTTCTGCACCCCATGTGTTGCAAAAGTAAGTTTCAATTCAGCAATAACAGTCTTGGCAGTTTTGGAACTAGTATGCTTCAGCTCATACCATTTTGAAAAATAATCTACTACTATTAGATATGTTTCCCTAAATATCTCTAGAAGGTCACATCCCATCTTCTCAAAAGGTAGCTCATTTACTTCTTCCAACAAGAAAGGTTCTTTTGCTTTATTTCTATAATTTTTGCAAAGTCTACACATTGACACAACTGTTTCTACATCTGCATGTAACTTTGGCCAGTAGAACAATAGTTTAGCCCGCGCTTTAGTTTTAGCAATTCCAAAATAAGGTGAATGCACATTGTTAACTAATATATTTTGCATGGACATAGGAATCACAATTCTGTGCCCCAGCAGTACTAGACCATTTTTAACACATACCTCATTTATCATTCTATACAAACTTTACCTGATCAGACACTTTACTTTCACCCACAGGTCATCCATTGTTGTGAATAGTTACAATTTGATTTAATGTTTCATCCTTTTTTGAATCTTCAACTATTTGATCAGCCAAAATATCACTGACATTAACATTGTAAACAACCTCGCTATGTGTATAATCAAGGTCTTCACTTATTACAGTTAAGAATGCCGCCCTACTGATAGCTTCAGCAATATACATTTCTGTCCCTTGTTTATATTGTACATCTATATCACAGATAGCTAGTTTTAACCTTATCTTTTCGAGTCTCTGTGACCCAATATAATTTACATTCTTTCTCATTAACGCTACCAATGGTTGATGGTCTATATGTATTATTGTGTGTCTACCATATATATATATATATATATATATATATATATAGAGAGAGAGAGAGAGAGAGAGTAATGAAATTTTTTTACATGCAAATAACACTTGTCAATTTGATTATATTTACACTCGAATATGGACAAACTTTTAGAAGCATACATTACTGTTTGTCCCATTTGTAACAGAACCCAACCAATTGCATTGTTAGAACTATCAGTTTGTGTTATGATCTGTAAATTTTAATCAAAATTTCTTAGAACAGGTAGACTAGCTAACTTTTGCTTAATTTTGTTAATACATTTGTCATGGATCCCTTTCTCGTATTTAAATTTAACATCCTTTTTTTAACAACATCCTAAGAGGATGTGTGATTTCAGATAAATTGGGCATATAATCCCGCAGGTAATTCACAAAACCTAAAAACCTTTGCAATCTTTTTTTATCTGTAGGCATGACATAAGCTATGATAGCCTCAATCTTATTCTTATCCGGGTTTAATAACCCCTTAACTATTTCATGATCTAAATATCTGACAATTTTAGGTAGGTACTGACATTTGTTCACATTAAACTTCTCATTCAAATATTGTGCCTTTTTTCAAAACCTTTTGAAGGATGGCATGTTCCCTTTTTGGTGTCAGCAAAGATCAAAATATCATCCACAAAAATAAATAACCCTGCAATATCACCAAAATATGATTGACAAATTTCTTGTAAGGCTTCAGCAGAAACTTCCGTCCAAATGGAAGAACATTAAAACAGTAACAGCCATATATTGTTGAAAATGTACAATAATGTTTACTGTTACCAGTGAGCCCAATCTGCCTAAAATATTATTTGACGTCCAAAACTAAGACAACTAGTTTTTAAATCATTTACGGTTGGAATTGCATTGTATTTTTTATTTATACTTTTGTTAAGGTCCTGTGGGTGTAAACATAACAGTAATGTGCCATCACTCTTTTCAACCATTACTAATCCACTGACCCACTCTGTCGGTTCATCCACCTTAGAAATAATGCTCAAGGTACATAAACAATATAATTCAGCCTTTAACTTTGTTTTTAATTTCAATGGAACCCTCTTAGGTGCATTAGATACCGGGCTTGCATTCTGCTTTAATGTTATTTTATATTTTTGTGGAAGTCTGCCAGATCCTGGGAAAACATCTTTATATTTATGTACTACAACATTCTTCTCTGATATTTTACTAACATTTTCACTATTCACTTTGTCAACCTGCCTTTTTTTAATTACCCCTAACTGTACACATATAGTTAACCCAGAATTGGTTGGAAACCATTTGAGGTTACCACAAATTCTGCTAGGATTCTTTTTGATTTCACCCTAATTTCAAGTGTTACTGATCCTAATTCTTTTACACATAACCCATTATGAGCCTGCAATACATTTGTTGGTGTCAGCTTTAGATTAGAGTGTTTACATTTTCAAACATGCTCACGGGAATCAAATTTACATCAGACCAGGAATCGAGTTTGAAATTGCAGTTCACACTATCATCCAGCACCACCTCTTGATACCACCTTATCACGTTATTTACCCGCTATTTAACACCACTGCAGTAGTAAGGTTTTTGTCGGGCTGTTCCCATTTCCCCCATCCTTGCATTCTTCTACTGCTGTGTGATCACCTCATGCAACACACGTAACAGCTTCAGAGCTAAATGTTGTGAGCTATCATCTCTAGACTCGTCCCAATGTAGCTTTATGTAAGTATGCCCAGACTGCAAGACGTTGTTAACCAATCTGTGTTGTTATAGAGTATTTGTGTTATTTATGAGTGGACTTGATAACTTTAAAACAGAACATCTACTGCAGAGTCAACGTGTCAGCCTCAGATATATCCAGAGAGGGCTGAGTTGTGGATCTGCGAGCACTGCAGTGAAGAAATTAAATATGCTGTACATCTGAAAACATCTCTTGTTGTACTTATCCAGTACTAACCTTTATTCTGTATTAAAATTATTCATATCCTTTTTGAGAGTGTACAGTTTGATTTGAGAATGTTTTCTCAACTTCACATTTCACAAAGATAAAAGAGTTCAGAGAATGTTCTTCAGCAGGAAAATGTATTCAGGTTCTGAGCTTATTGAGTTGTTTCATGCTGCGATACCACACTTTTAGAAAACTTCATGAGAGTGGGGTGGGTAGAACAAAATAGCAGTTTGAGCTGTGCAGATGGTAAGTACAGTAACATTGGATGGAGTTATACACAACAGAACCAGTCCACATAGTAAATTATTTTGAGATAATCATTCCAAGTAGATGAAGAAGGTAAGTATATCCTAGGAAAATAACAAAAATTAAATCATAATATTTGAATGAAAATAAGAGGGCAGAAAAAATGGTTTCTACAAGGTTTATATGGACGTAGTAGACTTTCGCCTTGAATATCTCAGCTCCAATAATTTGTGGGTTGGTTCTCTTCTGCGTAACTCCATCCGTTTACACAGGTCCAAGTACTTCTGAGAGCAGCTTCTCGGCTAGTTTCTTGTTACCCTGCACTGAAGTGGGTAAGAGGCTGCTAGCAGACGAAAGTCACCATTTAGTGAACAATACACATCACAACTAAGTGTAACTGACGGCATTGTGTTCAGAATGCCAAAGAAACATGTACTAAACAAATACGAGATGTAACCTAAGTAAAGTAATGGGTGAAAAATTTACTGCAGATGTTTTAATGTAGTAATATATTTAACATTTGGAAAATATACAGGCCTTTTTTATTCCTGCCATTGTTAAACCTTGGACAGTATTACAGATGTTTATCTAAACCCTAGAGAAAGCCTGGTAAGGTACGAAGAATACATACCGTACGTACTCCAGCTCGTGACATTTCACTGGTAGCTTCATTAAATATACCAGTCACGTCAAATTTAACATTCACTATTTTTTACACATGTATTATAATATTAATTTAAAATGTGAAATATTCATTAAATAACTATACACAGAATTAAATTTTAGTTTAAGGTCATGACGCATCAGTTCTACTACTTTTACAGTAAATATTTTTTTTAATCCTGAAGAAGAGAAGATTTCCAAAAACTATTGCAAAGTTCTGTTAAGAACTGTTTACGCTGTTAACTAATTTTTTTCAAAGCAAAATACACAATGGTTTTAGCTAATTATATACAGTAATTAATTAAGGAAATTCTCATGCTTTAGCTAATTTAGCCAAATTATGTAACATTCTTGGCAATAAAAAACCAGGCTACATGTAAAAACCATTTTTAGCAAAACTGGGGAACAGTTTTGTGATATCTTCTCTCGTTTACAAATAAAAAAATACTAATATCAGAAGCAGAAGAAATGATGGAGCTTGATCTTAGAGAAGTATTTGATGAAGAGAGATGATGCGAGTTGAGTTGAATGCCTTGTGCTGAGAGCCAATGACACAAGTAACGAGCGAGCACGACAGAGTGCTGGTCTTGATTGTGCTCGTAGTTCAGTAGCACTCAAATATGAGCTGTAATAGTATGATATTATTACAAGTACAGAAAGTTCAAGAATTTAACTACAGGTACCAGGATGTACGTTTCTCTGGGTGCCAAAGGCTTAAAAGTGCCATTATTCAGCTACACTTTACTTTTTCTGGGGAAATAAGGAACCTTATTCTCAGAGTTATTTATAAAGATACGGATATACACATACACTGATCATAGTAGTGAAACCTTACTAGCGACTCCTCTTAAGAAGAGTTCTCGTAGGAAAGAAAGTTGAACATGGAGGACATAGGGGTTATGAGCTAGGTGGTGAGTGAACAATACTTTGCCTTAAGCCCTGATTGTACTCATGTTCTCACTAAGTCAAAGCAGCGACACCATGCATTAACTGTTGTAGCTAAACCTTGCCAGCAGGTCTACTTACAACTATTTTTGCATTTTTAAGATTTGGTTTTAAGAAGTATGAGTAAATTTGATATAAATGTATAAATGTTTAAATTAATCATTGATATATAACTGTAAAATGTAAATCATACAAACATTAGTATACATTTTGTTCATTCCCTGTAAAAATTAGATCCTCTAAAAATGTAGTTCATGTGCTTTAGCCCAATGACAGGTTTGTCAGCAAACAGAATCCAAGTTTGTTTACTTTATGTTGATGCCGTGAAAATCTGCTGTTCTACTGCTTATTTAATGTAACATTAAGGGTGTCGCCTATCTAGAGCTGTTTTACTCGGAGACACAGTAAAGTAGTGGTAAGGACTACACTGCTGCAGTGCACGTAGTTACCTATTGTTTCTTATGCACAGGGTGCTAAATTTGTAGTAGACGTTTTTGGTGTGACCACCACTGCATCTTTAAGACTTAAAATAGTGACCCTATAATTTTAGTGGTACCAAAGTATGTACACTGTAGAATACTTGATTTTGTGTCACTCTGAGCAGTAGGCCTCCATTATGTAATACATGTGCACAAAAAAGCTAATTTTAGCTCAGAAATAGTATTCCAAATACAAGTGCAAATTTTGGAAGTTCTGATCTGAAACATTTTTTATTTTCCTAGGTAGATAAATTGTGAATGCTTACAATATGTACTTGCAAATTAATATTGATAACCAACCTGGAACAATGTAGTTCAGCACACATTTAGACAGGCTCCTTTAAATCTCTGCTTCTTATCTGCCCTTGATTATTCACAATGATATTGCTTTCCAGACAATGTTTAGAACACTTCATGCTCAAAATACAATGTTAACAATTCAAATTGCATTCTCAGATGGATTTTTAATTTTTTTTCATCCATATTTTAAAATTTTCTAGTGTTTGTGTATTCAGCAGCACATGAAATTATGCCCTTGTAATAGACAAGAAATAAATGTTCTTGGAAAAAAATTCCAAGAAACTTTTCAGTTTTGTGTAAATTGTTTAATAAAGATGTGTAATAGAGTATGGTAATAAAATTCCGTAAATAAAGCACACACAAACATACAAAACAAAGCAGTGTCCTCAAAGTTATAAAGATGTTATCAAAAGTTACCAAAAAGTGGCAAGTTTCAATTGTAGAAGCAGGCTGTACATCCTGCAATAGCAGTTGTGTTAGCAGTTCCCAAGTCAGTTTAAGTAAAGTCATGAGAGACTAGAAGTATGCCTCGTAGTGTTAAGCCTGTGCTTATGATGCGCTGCTCTGGTACAATACCGGAGGCAGCGCAGTGCGTAGTATTTAACCAAGCGTGTGTGTTTCCAGGTCAGGAGCCCACCTCGGCCATCCCAGAGTGCGCAATCTGTCTGCAAACGTGCGTGCACCCTGCGCTGCTGCCGTGCGGCCATGTGTTCTGTTTCTTGTGCGTGAAGGGTGTAGCCAACCAGAGCAAGAAGTGCGCTATGTGTCGCCAGGAGATACCCTCCGACTACCTGGAGAAGCCACAACTGTTGGAACAGGCCACCGCTAGCAAGGAGCCGCCAGGCTTCGAGGATGGTCATCAGTGGTTCTACGAGGGACGCAATGGTGGGTCCTCACCTCACTCTCTGATAGCGCTAGGGCACTTCCCTGCTTGTTTCGTTCAACTTGCTACACCAGTGTAAGTCACGCTGGCCGAGATGTGACATGGGAATTATAAATCAGCAGCAAACTGTACTTCTCCTTGTAAAAGTACCATAGCTGCTACCATCCACGAACATGATTTCCAGTCCTACGTTTCTTGGATTGTAAGTAGGGACAGCAGATAATAAAGCTGTTACTTCACTCACTTTCATCAAGGTGATTTGGGGTCGATTCTTGGTGGGACAGACTTAGATTTTCATGTATGGCAATCGTGCCTTACGTTCGTGGGTTTTCTCGTAGATAGTTGTTTCCCAGACCCCATCATTCCAGTGCTACACCATACTAGTCTCAGCTCAGTGCTGAAAACCTGTCTCATCAGTACTGACCAATGTATCTTAACTGAGAATGTACTCTTGTATTTTATTCTTGGACATGCATATGCAGAATTTTCTTAGTAATTGCTTACAAAAATTACTATCCGAAAAAGTGTAATTATATAATTTTATTTCTATCTAAATACAGTAAGTTAAATAACCAATGAAACATCTTTTGCCAGCATTTCAAAACGACTAACATATAATTACCTAGTTTTTGTATTCACTTGTTGAAATAGTAATAATACTTGAAGCATGTGGAGTATTGGAAAATAAGGAAAAGTTTATGGAAGTATCCAACTAATAGGAAGTACACTTCTAGGTGAAAAATGTGACGTTGATGTACGAGGTCATACAGACAATTAGAATACTCTCACTTTACAGTGCTGCAGCATGTTTTAATGAACACTTTCAAATGTTCTGCATTAATGTCTACTCTACAACATATTCATCAACACTACACTGATGAAATAAGATAGGGTACATTTGTGTTGAAGCCTCTTTGCTTTAGTCTTTTGTCTGATTGGTAAGTGATGACTTTTCAAAATTTAGAATTTGGAATTTTGTTTGCTTGAAACCAATGACAGAAATTTTAGATAGCTTTCAAAATATTGAAAATGGAATAGCTACGGAACCCACCCAACTGCAGAAATATGGCTTGTGAAGTGTTAAGACACTTGCTATAATTTTAAATATAGAAATAATCTTTTAGTATAATTACATTTCAGTGCTTCCCAAACTGCCAAAAACTTCGTTTCCAACCAGTGTAATTTATCCATTTTTTTTCTTCCATATTTTTTTATGGATTGAAATTACAACTATTAATAGTGTTCCATATTAATTGATACTGAACTACAATTCACCAGATTACATAATCTCAGTTGGAACTTGGCTTTATTGTAGTGACACGTCGTCCCTAGTATACCGTAATGCTAGTTACAACTTGTGTAGAGAAAGCTGGTAATTTTTACCAACTTGTTTAATGTGATGTGTGTGTGTGTCTCTGTGTGTAGGTGGGTTCATGGTATTTTTTCTTCTACAGTAGTGCTGCAAACATTGCCCTCTCAACTTGCCTCTGTATTAGTGTTGTTTCTTTATTAAATCTCAGACTGAGCATTCTGGCCACGTGTGTGTTTTGATGGCTAAGTTATTAGCCATAGTTCAAAACAATCCCATTGTTTGTAATATTTAGCTATTCCTGTACAAACTGATTAATTTTTTGTGTAGGTACGCCATTGCAAGCTTATGTTTCAGTGTTGCAGAAAAGTTCACAGTTAAAAAAAAAAATCATTAGTTGTTGTTAACAAACATATAAGATACAGGATTATAGTCATATCCCGAAAGATGACACGAAAACTAAAATCTTCTTCATACAACAATAATTGTTTCATAAAACAACTACAGTATATAGTAATCCCTTCCGCATTTGTTTTGTGTTATTCTTTTTTTTTATTTTCCCTTTTTTTATTTTTGTTTTATTCTGTGTTTTTTCTGCAACTAGGAATCATTCGCTCACAGTGGCCTATGTCCAAAAAAGATTATTCAATTTGTAATTCAGTAATTTCTCTCAACCGTTTCATTGTATCAGGTGCATACAGCGTGTTTAAACGTAACTGAATGTTTATTTTATTTATGATCAGTTAAATGCGGTTGTTTCAAATTTTTTTTATTTATACTTATTAATTTTACAGCATCATATGCTCAGAATTTTGCAACTGGAGTTTCGACTTTCGTACCTGGCTTTAAGGCAACTGCATGTGTGTTTTACTCTCTCGTAACATTCTTACTAGTGGCTGGATTTATTTATTTATTTCAAAGATCATTCTTACTAGTGATTGGTTATTCAGCTAGTACAGCTTTAATATTAATAGAAATAGTGGTAGTATCGTTTAATCAGCAGGCCACATCATTGATTGAAATTATTAATTTCTTTCCTCAAGCACTGCATAAAGAACCAAGCATGTATTTCATTTACTCATTTGTGGCTAGAGTTTTGGGGGATCAGAAATTTTTCTACATTACATCACACACCAAATTATCACAGCAAAACTTGTCAAGAGTTTTATTTCAGTTTTGAATAAAATTGTGGACATACAACTTTATGTTGTCACAGATAACTAGATGAGACAAAAGCAAAGGCCAAAATGAGCTGTAGTCACAACGTATGAGGTATATAAATTAAAAATGCTTAACAAATGAAGCAAGGAATTATGTCCGATACATCACAAAGAAAGAACACAAAAATTAATTAAGTGAAAACTAAACTAAATAACCAGGGTAACTGAAGGCGGGGGGGGGGGGGGCCC
>PNEQ01095603.1:0-19763 GCA_003012365.1 Medauroidea extradentata | reverse complement strand
CACAGGGACATGCTGTGCAGTGGTGCGCCCACAGGGACATGCCGTGCAGTAGTGCGCCCGCAGGGACATGCCGTGCAGTAGTGCGCCCGCAGGGACATGCCGTGCAGTGGTGCGCCCACAGGGACATGCTGTGCAGCAGCGCGCCCACAGGGATATGCTGTGCAGCAGCGCGCCCACAGGGACATGCCGTGCAGCAGTGCGCCCACAGGGACACACCATGAAGCAGTGTGCCCACAGGGACATGCCGTGCAGTAGTGCGCCCGCAGGGACATGCCGTGCAGTAGTGCGCCCGCAGGGGCATGCCGTGCAGCAGCGCTCACAGGGACATGCCGTGCAGTAGTGCGCCCACACGGGCATGCAGATTTTTAATTCACGTAATTTTTAAGTGTTATTCAATTACATTTTTTTAACAAAAGGCAATTAACGGTAAATTGGAATTGTACAATGAAAAAAATGTTTCTTTGAGAGAGAGTTGAAAATTTGAGGTGCGGTTGGTACATGGGTAAATACAGTATCTTCAGTGTGTGATGAAATTTGTTACATCATCAATGGTATATACTTTTAAATAATACATTTTAGCAGCAGTTGTGATGAAATGTTCACACTTCTGAGCGAAACATCCACCGCCCCCTTTACTTCCACTTTATGGTATCATCAGAAAATATTTCTATTCACTTCTATTTCTTTCATGCCCTCCCATATGCACCGGTCCTTTTAGCTGCAAGTGCTGCTACTTACTTTACATTCAAAGTTTGGTGATGCTGTGAAAGTTAACTACAAGCATATTTGTCGTCCCCGAGACACAACTCTGTTGCGCAGCATATCACGACCACTGTTGCTGTGGTAAGTGGTACGAGTGCAGGTTGCAGGCTGTTCACAAGATTCTAGGAACGCACACTCATCCCTATAGCATGTCAAAATTGTTTGGAATAGTGTATTGTCAGTAACTGGTATGGGAACATGCTGTGAAACCTGTTTATTAAGTATATTTATTACTCTCAGGAACTGTTTGGGGTAATAATATAGGTTATGCTGTATAGTAAGTCCTTGAGTAATGTGTTTTAAAACAGCCACACAAATTTAGCCGGACCAGCCGCCCACGACCTACAGCCAAACATATGTCAGTCGGCTGGCAACGCATGTGCCACCGCGCGGTGTGAGTTATCAGAGTCAAACTGTGAAATGACTGCATGGGAAACAAGTCCAGCTAAACGTCATCACGGCTCGTAGCGCAGGGGTGAGGTAAGCCACTATCAGGGGGGAAAGGGGCAGTGCTGTTCCAAATACATTAGTGTTACTGTTTCTTTGGATCGGTTGTTCACAATGCAGTGCGGCATGCAGCCGAAAATATTCAATAAAGTATTGCACAACAAGGAAAGAGATAATTAAAGGTGGCATGTGATAAATTGAGCACTTTTGAAATCCTAGTTATGTTTCTCCTTTCAGAATATTTGTTTTCCTGACACTTGTTAATATAAACAAAGCAACAGGAGTAACAATATATGTTCTTTAATGGTTGTTATTCAGTACAATATGGTCTTCAAATGGGCTCACTTGACCTCAACCTACTTCAAGTGTTGTTATTCAGTACAATATGGTCTTCAAATGGGCTCACTTGACCTCAACCTACTTCAAGTGTTGTTATTCAGTACAATATGGTCTTCAAATGGGCTCACTTGACCTCAACCTACTTCAAGTGTTGTTATTCAGTACAATATGGTCTTCAAATGGGCTCACTTGACCTCAACCTACTTCAAGTACTGTTATTAGGGTGTGTTGTAAAGAAGCAAAAAAAAAGTGTTTGCTTGCCCCTCTTAAGGCAACGCAGTGAGATCAGCAGCAGCTAAATATACACGCGTGAGATCATCTTCAATGAAAAGATTTCAAAGGCAAAGTAGAAAATGTACTGGCGAACATCAAACAACTCCAGGAAAACAAAAGGGGAGAGCAATATAGTTTTAACACATTGATTTAACATTTTGCGCTAATATCTGGTCACCCACGTACGAAGCAGCTAAGAATCTAATACTGTCCTTCCATGTCCTGTGTAAAAGATGTAAATTTTACAAACGTGTACTTTTAAAAGCATAGTAAAAGTGCTACAGTTGGTCTCTGCATCATCAGGTATTTATAATTGATGAGTTGGCTTGAATAAAGGCCTTAGAATAGTGCATTGTGAGAATAATGACAGGTATATGTTTTGTAGAAATTTTTATTTCATGTTTCTTTCAAAATATTTTCTCTTAATACAAATAAGTAATATGTATTTACATTACACAAATTAATAGTAACTATTAACACAGTGAAAGGTAAAACAGAAATTATTAATAGCATAGTGGTACGAGCACAGGTCAAGACAAAAATTCGGAACTTGAAGTTAGTACAAAAATTTGTAGGTGTCTTCTATGGACATAATCAAATAAGATAAAACTGTTACATTGAAGAAAAGCCTGAGCTTACTAAAGCCTTTAATCCAGCCAACTCCTCAATTTTGCAAAGGTGACATTTGTAATATATGTAAAAAATCTTTGTAGTCAAATACATTTTTTTAAATAAGAAATATTTAGTTACAAGCCACATAAATTACATTCTGTATTAACGTTAAATCAGAGTGTGTGTGCATAAACTAGATTTTGTAGAAAAATAAATCAGGTTGTGTACTGTAAACTAAAGGGTATAGGAGTAATTATGGAAAAATGCTGCAGTAGGTATAATTTAATACATTAGGAATAAAAAAAGTGTGTACACATATTATCAAAGTTCACAAATTTATTGAAACAATATATTTACAAGAAGTATGACATAATGCACTATCACAATAATAGTCATGTGGTTTTTTGCTAACGTTCTGTATAAACACACAATTATCAGTTTAAAACAACAAATTAATACAGTACGTGTAAATGTATTCATTTTAACATATCATTGTTGCGAATAAATTAAGTTTAGTGATGATCGCCCACACAGTTAAAAACATGAGCCTATATAATGTGAAATGTTACTTCAACTTCTAAAGTATTCAATGGAGGCTCAAAAGTTGTAATAAGCTCAAATTAATTCGAGTTTATTTTTGTTCTGGATGAAAATTTATAATTGTTAAATGTGAATCTATCATTGTAATTGTCAGAACTGTTAATTGTACAATGAGAGTATAAATGAAGTATTCAAGGGAGCCAGCCAAGGTATGGAGGGGGAAGAGAAAATTGTCAATACACAGGGCTCCTATTACGCGTTAATTATCAACTAAGTTAACTGTTTTGATCAAGTTGTGTTTAAATATCATCAATGTAAATGTGGTGAAATGTGAATACAATTAAATAAACGGTTCAGGAGTAACCAATACACATTCTGTCATCCTCGGAGACGAGCTGCTATTGGCTGTTGTGTTTTGAAACACATTTCAGGGTAGAAGCCTCAATTTTTGTAGATTTTAGGGCTCTCGTGCGGTGATCGCAGAGGAAGGCAGATGTGAGGTCGCGTAGCACACAATCATGTGCGTTAATTTAGCGTAGAGTTTCTGTACAACGTAACGTCAGGTCAAGCAGTTAACCACATGACGGAAACTGACCGAGACTTTGTAATAAAAACTTGCGGCTCTGCCAAAAAAAAAAACGTACATACCCTTAGTAAAACATCAAAACTGTACGTGCGTCGTAACAAATGTGCGAACATGAAGAGCACAGCCAGTCACAGTCAATACAGTAATATCTCATCTTATCATATATATCATCCGCAGTAATTGGTAAATGATCGGATGTTTAAACCCTCACTTGTCTTGGCATTTGAATTGCAAATCTCGGACCTATGGTATCACAATAGCCTAATTCTGATTGGTGCAATCAAATGAGAGACGTGTCTGAACAAATACAGGTTGCCAATAACCGTGAAGCAGAACTGACTGAACTTAAATGGTGCAAAAATCTTCGCGACATACTCGTGGCTACTAGTTTATGTCAAACACACCCAATATAATTTTATGTGTGTTTCTGAATTAATTCCATTACAAGAAACCTACTTCTTATGAAGTTGGTTGTGATCCAATGGTTTCAGTTTTAGATAAGTGTCACGCGTTCAAATCTACATGAAGTAGAAAAACTGACAGTGAATGCAAGCTATTGGTACTAAGTAGCACAAGGCAAAGGTCTAAGTTCAAATACGAAATAATTGAAAATTATTCATGTTTAACATTCTTTACTATTATTAAAAAAATAATAATCGGTATTAACATAACGAAAGTGCAAAAATTTTTAATTCACATTTCATTTTTGGTGTGAATGTTAGTAAACTAATTTAATGGTTGAAATAGCAACAATGTGATTTTTTTTGTCACTAATAAATTAGCCAAATTTATGCTGACAAAAAGAGATTACACTAATACCCCAAGTTAATACAGTAACTTGTGTCATAAGTGTACTACCGAAAACATGGTGCCGATAGACGATGTTTGCGGAATGGGCAGTAGTACCAGAACTGTTGTGTCTCGAGGGGGCGGGGATACCCCGGAGGCCAACCAACACGGCACGTGCCGGAGGGGAGGGCTAGGAAGTCCAGCCTTCTAGACATTTCACACTGACAGTATTTACTATTTAGTTTTATATATATATATATATATATATATATATCTTTAAAAGGGACTTGAGTACATTAACAGGAGTCTTCGCCGGTGTCCTATTTCCACCTTTCACGTGTGGGAACATCGCAGCGTTAAACAGCCGGTGTCCCACATTTGACAAAAACATATTGCCTCTATTCGCAGCGCGACAAACAGACGTGCAAGGTTTTCCTTGTAGTCTTTTTCCTACGGGACTTACAATGGTGACCACAACATTTTATTTTTTAATAGTATGAAGTACATACGTACAATGTTACTCACAGTTTCCTGTGGCTTTCTTTATTAACGGTGCCTCTTAGCCTTGGCCATTCCTGCGCCCGGCCCCCATGGGCGAGAAGAGAGATCACGCTCTGCCACGCAGTGGACTTCAGCTAACAGTCAGTTGGAACCGCCCGAACCCTTTAGTGGAACACTGAACTGCGCCTCCATATCACCTTCCAAAGGAAGACAAAAGCTAGCGAGAGGGCCAAGGGCCACCTATCCCTGGTTCTCGCCCACTTACCTGTCCCCCAACTGATATCCTCAGTTCAGTCGCCTCTTGGTTTGAGTCGGGCCCATCTTACCCCTAACAGACTTACTTGGCCTGCTCCCGGACACTTTCGCAGCCAACTCATCGGTCTTTTGCAGAGGAAGGGTCCTCTTCAGGCCTGCCCAGCATATAGGCAACCGCCACCACTACGCATCCAACCCAGACCAGACACGGCAGATAACCTTACCGTGGGACTAACCTGGTCGCCTGTAGTACTACCTAATTTCCATGGCATTTGTAGGTTTTCCAGCCTGACCGTCTGAGTACTACATGATCACACAGGGTTCATCTTTCGTTAGTGAACGCACCGGGGTGGACCACCCTTACAGCTACACGGCTCGGTCGTGTGACTTGTTTCCCCAGACCGCATCAGGTTCGTCCATTTCCATTACCCTAGATCTCCCACATGGAAATCTGGGCTTTTGGGCCCCAACAGCCTGAGCGCTAGGTAGTCTAACGCCCCGCCTAGTGGTTTCTCCTTGTTGCCATCTGTCGGAGAATCCATCAAGGCAGATACCCCTTTCCCAACTCTGAGGAGTCGAGATGCATGGGGCCTGCACGCCAGATTCTGCATTAGTTTTAAGATCCGGTGGCGCCACGAGGAGGCTGCAGGTTGACTTGGGTGTGAGAGGTTTTTGTGCTGGGGGATCACGGAAGTGTAAAGCTAGCACCAGAGGCCGAGGAACCCATCCCGGTATAGTACCCACCAATACTCACGAGCCCCGGAGCAACATCAGCACCTCTGATAGTGTGTTCATGGTTACTCCCTTCGGATACTAGAGCGTGGCACCACTCCGACACCTCAGGCAGGGAGATGCACTATTCGCTGAGGATTTCTCCAAGGCGAGAACACACCTTAACCACCGTATGAAGTACAGACCAACGCATGCCTCTTGTTTTGAACTTTATGAATTCCGGTAATATTTTAGGAGTTACAGCAGTCTAAAAACACTCACTTTAAGCCATTTTGAGAGGCCCAAAAATCATGTTTCTAACAAGCGTGCTGAATTTTTGGGAAAGAAAAAAAAAATGCATAACTTCAAATGTGTGTTCTTTTCGTAGTTAAACGTGATATGAATAAGTTAAGCAGTTTCGCCTAAAAAAGAATATGCGTGACACTCTGCAACGCCGTTCATGTACCAGTCGAGGTCTCCTCTTAAAGTGAAAAAATATGTTACATTTTTAAGACCTGTTTTTCTTAATGAATTTTGATGGAAAATTGTATTATTTCTTTTGTTTTATTATCCCATGATGTGTAGTTTAAAAATTAAATTACTTATTGTTCAAAAACAAACTGGAGATCCACTTACGGCGTACTTCCTCTACACTTTTAATTTTGTAGCTCGATTCTTATATAATTTAAAAAAGATGTGTAATTGATGCTTTGTGAGAAAGTTCTAATAAGCAATTTTTCAGAGTTAGTTTGTTGGAAATGCTTTTAATGTATTGATTTCTGTCTAGTTTTGTTTTATGACTAAACTTAAACCGTCATGGAACATTTATGGGTGGGTTGGTCCAAATTTGAAAGAATTTAGTCTTTAGTTAGAAAAAAAAAAAAGTAGTATTTTATTTTTTATCATCCGGTACTAGTCCTAACACTGAAGTTCTTAAAAAAAATATGTCGTTAAGAAAAAACCACGGAAAGCATAGTATAGCAGGAAGGGTGCTTTCAGCGACACTACGCCCTAACAGACTAGTATGTGAATGGAAAAATTTAGTAAAGTTTTGCTGTCAGAAACAAGGTAAAAATATTTCATACTCCATGTGCTACCCACGCAAGTTGAATTGCCACTTCACGTCATTTCAATCTAAATTCAGGCCGCAGCCTAGTAAACATTGTCTCTGGCTGTTTTGGGATCATTCCTTAACCTGCGGATAGGAAAGCCCCCTGACCGACAAACCAATTAAGTTCCCTACCCTCTGCCATCCAGGGGCGTTATTTATGTGGGGCAGCCTGAATTTAGAATTTTAAGTGTATAAAATATATTTTTTGTATTTTGTTACTTAAATAATGCTAACTCAAGCACATAAAACTGAAGTTTTATTATTAAAGTTTCTAATTTATAGATGCTTAATTAATAAAAAATATGCAACAAGGTCACTGTCGCCGAAAAAAAAAATCTTGCGACCGGGCCTATATCATACATGACACTTGTGACTTGCTTAATGAAGGTCTGACCCCCATGGAGAGAGAAAATGTTCAAATGCCAATGGATGGGCCTAATGTTAACTTAAGCTTTTTGAAAAGACTCGCAAACTATAGGACCGAGGCAAATCCACACGGTAAGGAACTTCTAAATATAGGAACATGTGGTCTTCATGTTGTGAATTGAGCAGTTAAAAAAGGGTTCAGTGATGTAAAATAGGATGTTATAACTTTCCTCAGAGACATGTACTTCATTTTACATGATTCACCCACAAGATGTGCATAATTTCAAACTATGACTGGTGTTTCATGTTTCCCTCTAAAACTATTCTACGGGGTGTGTGGAAAATGTAGCCTGTTAGTAATGAGGAGTGTCTTAATAATCCACTCATGAAACAGAAATTGATATTTTTAAAATTAGTTTCAAATAAGTGTGAACCTTTTTAAGACGTTTTCAGACTATAACGCCACTTCTACTTTCCTGTACACTCATATCTCTGACATTCTGAGCAGCTCAATAACAAGAGCTGACAAAATGGCCAAAACAAATAACACACTTTTCAACTTTGATTTAGAAAATCTTAACACCCTTTCTAACGTTAGTTCTGTTGACATTGGAGTCCAGTAAAAAAGCTGTGAAAAGGAACGCAGATGTTACAAAAAGAAATTCAAGTGTTCAGATTTGGTTGGAAGGTTCTAATGTCTGTCATCGAAAAGATAAGAAAACACACTGGTTGTAGTCAAAGTATGCTTTTTGGTGTAACAAGATTAAGAGCCAAAGGTAATCATACATCAACCCACATGTGGTTACAATTGTATGAACAAACAGATAGATGCGTTACATGTAGCAAATCATATTAGTGACAATCATTCTGGAATAGGTGAAGCAGCGTAGTACAAATGTACGTGTTGATGCAGAAAGTAATTTAAAAAATTACTTTGAGAATTTTGAAGCTAATACACGTGTTGGCTTAGTTGAGTTTTTCTCTCGAGATTATGAATGGCAGGTACAACTATGAACAGTTATGGGAGGTTTTCAAACGTTGTCTAATCTTTTCTCAGGGCAATGCCTCTATTTAAGAGGGATTTTCAGTAAATAAATATTGGTGGAAAACCTACATTGCCAAAAGGACAGTCTGTGACGCTATTAAGCACTATGGTGGTATAGTTAAAGTGCCGTGGCTGGGAAGACGTTACTCTCTGTGAGGTCAACCAGAAGTACAGACAATGTACTGTGACACGTCTTGTCTGTCGTACTCTGCGTTGTCGATGAGTTGGTTGGGCGAGAACTGTGTGGAGTTAGTACACACGCAGACAAGTTGAAGCCAGCGACTTTCCATGTGACGCAGCAGTTGAGATGAGTTGTTAGCCCGACAAGTGGTTCAACAGGTACTTTCTATTAGTGGCCACTGTTGTACTAGTGGAGAGTAAATACGATACTAACTGCTCAGCAGCTTAATTTTTTACTCGTGCCTGGATAGCAGCTTTGTCACTTTTTCTTTATCTTTTTGGTTGAAATTAGTGGCATAACTACCAACAAAAAAATCAAGACAGGAATATCTTTCTTATGGTTATTTATTTGTAGCTATAATCAATCTATTTCATGACACTAGTTGCCCACTGCAAAAAACCAAAATAACAAAACAAAGACAATTATAATAGAAGACGTGACAAGAGATATTCTGCTAAACCAACTACGCTCTAGTAAGCCCTAAACAATCTGCAGCCATTTGGAATTCTGCGTAATATAGTTATTACTGAGTGTCTGCCCAAGAATTTCAGCACAAGAGAATGGCGTGGCTCGGTACCGCTATTTACAAACCTTCGTACTCACGAGTTAACACTTGCTCCACTCATAATGATGACTACACGGTTACATATTGTGCAACACAACTAGTTACACCTAGTGCAACTTGAGAAAAAATAAATTAACTGAAATGAAGTTTTTAGCTAGAGCGATTTTGCCCCCGAGGCTTTACTTCCCCGCGCTAGCGCTCCCTTACACCTCCTGTCTGCTCCGCCATGACACCTCGACTGCCGGAGGGTGTATTCCCGTCTCCCGCGCTTTCCTTCGCTCTTTTCACTCCCTGCTGCTGACGTCACGTGGAGGAGTCAAGCCACGGAGTGTTGCGTGCAAGCTCGTGTACCTTAAAATCTGTTACATTAAACACACCAGAAATATAAAACTTTTCAGTCTACTGACTTCGAAATTTTTACAGTATATCTATGAACTGTCCTGCCAATGATACATTTATGTTAAATTTCTATATGTCCATTAGTTAATTTTTAAAAATATTGAACACTGTCCTGTTCGCTACAGAGAAGAAAATGCAGGGAAAAATATAGTAAACATTTTTGTTTTTGGAGATAGATGGGGGGGTATCAGCGGACGAAATACATAAAGAGAAACCTTTATATTAAATTTTGGTACCCATTTTTGAAGAATTCCGTGAATGGGTTTTCATTTTGTGCCAGGTAGAAGTTGGAGAATATTTCACCCGTGCGCGGGATATATAAGCGAACCGACCACAACGTACTTCTCTCTCTGTTTATCTGCACAGAATTTTTTATGTTATTTTTAATTGTATATTATGTATTTGTTATAATGTACACAATAGGTATTTCAATGCAAATACCCCCCGAAAGAAACCATTCGCCCAAATATTTACATTAAAAAATACAGTTCCGGCAAAACAGTTACAGTGATTTAAATGTATTCACTAGTAAGGTTTTTTTTTTTTAATTTTTCTGTGCAAAATATAAATAATGCAAAAAATGTGTTAATCACTATGTTATGTGCAATGCAAATGTTCCTGTTTGATAACAATATTAGTAGTAATATTATAATCACAATAATGTCGTATCATTATAAAAATGACCGAGAAAATAATGTTATGAACACTCGTATATTCCTGTCTCCCCTACTTTCTTTCGCTCGTGTTGCGCCCTGCTGCTGACGTAACAGGGAAGGTTCCAGCCACGTAGTGTTGAGATAGCTGTAGAGCTGAATGCAATGAAATTGCGGGTCGCAGTTTTGCATCTCTACTCATTACAAGACTAAATGTATTAAAAATTAGCAAAATGTTTAATTATAAGTTAACTGTGCTATGGCACAATGTACTAATTGGGGGTCAAAGACTACAAGCATTACACATTAGAAAAAAACAGAATTTGAGGCGACTGTGCATAGCGCTGAAAGCGGAGATACACGTTATTTAATAAAGATAATAAAAAAAAATTTGTTCTGTAAATTTCCGCCAAGATGATTACCAACGAATTTGAGAAGTGAACTCTTATGACTACCTCAAATAATTCCAATAACATTTTCATATCATTCTATCTCAACAATAAATGAAGGACACATTTTATTAGCAAAAATAATGTATTATACAAACATGTTACTAACTTTGTTGTCAAATGTGTTGATAACATTATTTACATTTTCTTTTTTCTTATTTTCTTGAACTTTTTGCAGTGGTATGATATATGGTTTAATATACTATGTTGATATGAAATTGTACTAGCAATACTATTAACACAAAGGGCCATTTGTGCATGTCATAACATAGTAAATAACACATTTTTGCAACAATGTTATTGGCAAACAATCTAAAACTATTCGAAAATCATGTGTTTTCTGCATTGGATTCATAGGTTAATTGGCACATGTCCGCAGTAGTTGTTACAAACATTGTTATAAATGTTTCTTTATATTTTTAACTGTGACTTTAACATTATGTTTTCCGTAATATTTGTAGCAAATTTGTTGCAACATTACTAGAAATATTGTACCATAGTGCAAGGATTTAGGAAAGTAATGTAAAACACAAGACAAATTTTGATAAACATCACTAGCAAATACATTTACATCACTGTAATTGTTTTGTTGAAAACTGTAATTTTTTTATGCAATCACTTGTACCAATGGTTACTTTCGGGGGGGTATTTGCATTGAAATACCTTTTCTGTACATCATAACAAATGCATAATGAAGAATTAAAATTAACATAGTAAATTCTGTGCAGATAAACCAAGAGAGACGTATGTTGTGGTCGGCTTGCCAATGTATCCCGCGCACAGGTGAAATATTCTCCAACTTCTACCTGGCACAAAACGAAAACCCATTCACAGAATTCTAGAAAAAGGGTATCAAAATTTAATAAAGAATTTCCTCTTTATTTCGTCCACTGAAACCCCCACCTATCTCCAAAAACAAAAAAGTTCCTCGCTTACTATATTTTTCCCTGGATTTTCTTCCCCTCGGTAGCAAACAGGGCACTGTGAAAAATTAAGAAAAAAAAAAAAAAATAGCTAATGGACATATAGAAATTTAACATACTGCATCATTGGCAGGACAGTTCATAGATATTTTGTAAAAATTTTGAAGTCAATTGATTGAATAGTTTACGATTTCTGACGTGTTTAGTATTGAAGTACTTTCGGCATGCGAGCTTTTTACTTGCGGCGAACATCTCGGCATCCTTCTAGCTACGTCACACGTGGGCAGCCAATGAGAGAACAGAGGGCCGGAGTGGCATATGTAATATACTTTATTTACCTTGCCTCAACTGATATCTTCCTGGGCGGACACCCGGACTTACTCGGCGGAGCGGCGGAGCTATACAACGGGACCCAAGTTGTTTGAAAACTGGTTAATTGACATTTGTTATGGACAAAAAGTATGTAACATAGTTACTCACAAATTTGCAAAGGGTTTTATTCCACACTAACAGCTAAAAATTCATTTTTTTAATAACTGGGGATTCGCTGCGTCATCAACTTGTCGCGGATCACCACCTTTTCCGAGTTCTGCTGCGCACGGCACTATCACCCACGATGAAGACCTAATGGGCTGCTGACTTAGTTGCACCTGGCATATCTCTGCACCTGCCTCAAAGCATCTGAACTCTGACTTGCCTGCCAGATAAATCCCATCCCAGAGGGAGACGAGCTCAGAGGCTACTTGAAATTTTCAAAATCCAAAAGAGGCAAAATATAAGAAAAAGTTACTTAGTAAAACTGTTCAAAATTAAATTCTCCTTAAAATGAGTCCAAACACAAAATAAATCAGACGAAATTCACCCGTAAATTTACTATTTTCATCTTGCTTTAACAGTTAAAATTTACATAAAGTTTTAATGTTAATTTCTCGTCCAGCATCACCAATTAAAATGTTGGATCCTGCCATATACATCCTTACACCTGATTAAGTTAGCAAGATTAAATTGGTAAAAAACAACAAAAAAAAATATTAATTAAATGAAACAAAAAAATTTTAATTATTGTATGATAAGAAATGAAGTATGGGCTACTTGTGAGTGCACGTCACAGTGCCTGAAAAAAAAAAACTTAAAACAGGAAAGTGATGCAAAGGAGGCAAGAAAATAAAAAGGAAAATTGCTAATGGGATTAGAAAAATTTAAGGAAGAAAAGAGACTCCAGAGGATGGAACTTGAAGAAGTGGAAGAAAAGATAGACATGAAAATTTCTGCATTACAAAAAAAATGCAAGGAAACCATACTGTGTGTGCAGGTGTACTAATGAAAAACAATATTGATTTTGTTGAAAAATGTTCTGTGGGATTTAATGGTGTAAATAGTGAACATATTTCTGTACCTGGACCGCCAATAAATTCATAGGCTCTACCCAAATCACTGTTGATATTTTCTGGTAAATTATTGTGTGTGTGCAGAGCTATCAGTTAACAATTTTTTTATAATTGCAGAAGATAATGTGTTTAAAAAAAATGAACTGACTGTTCTTGGTGAGTTTATGCTTAAAATTTGTGAAATGTTTATTGAAAGTGTATTACAAAATTTGTTGCATAGTAAGGAATTTTCTTTTCATATGATCAGGAAACGTCAGGATTTTTAATGGTCACTTTCTTGTGGGAAGCCTGTATATCATACAATTTCAATTTCTATGCCTTTACTGTAAATACAATTTTTGATATAATAAAAAGTTTTAACATTTTCTGTTTAAAAATTTCAGAAAAGAGTTTCCTCACTAAATGGTCAGTGTCCTCACTCAGCCGACCTTGAGAGAGGACACATTAACTCTTCTAGCACTGTAACGACAGAAGCCCAACCCCCATACCGTAATGAAAGTCTAAAATTTTTAAATACGAAGCTAATACGCTACGGTATTACTTTATTTAAACATGTTTTCAACATTTAATTATTTAAATCTTCCAAAATAACACAACATTTTGAATTAATTTTTTTATAATCCAATCAATTGCTATGGCAGGTCCGTTAGAAGCCGGAATTATTCAGTGTTAAATAATAAAGAAGTCGCTTTCGGGTCAAAGCCTCTCTCTCTCTCTACACCTTTTTACCCTGTGTTTCAGAGTGCTGTCCCTTGACACAGCAGGGGTGCAGCTGGTAAACCCCTACCCACCCATTGAGCCACACCATTCAAACAATAGCATTGCCTGCGATGAGGAACTAACAAGCGTGCTGAGTTTGACATCCACAAGTGTAGTCTCGGACGGGAAGATAAGTCATATAGAGGGGTGTCGCTATCTGTGGCAGTGGCGTAACGAAGGGAGGAAGCACAGAGCTCCCCTCCCCCATCAAAGATAAACAAAGCTATAATACTGGGCCTCTGCAATGTTTACTCTCTTGGAGAGAGCAGTAGGTACATGTAAGGTCATCCGTTGATTCACCCAGATAGAGGGCATAGGCTTCTCTACCAGTACATTAACAGAGTGGTCTGAAGATCGGCTACTCCGGCTAAGAAAACACATTACCCACCAACTACTTCGCACATACGAACAAGGTGACATCCCTTCGCAGTTATAACAATGCAACAGTCTCGTTCTAGCATTCTGTTCGGGATTAAAAAACCCATTTTTTAGGGGGGAGCAGGAAGCGAACATAAAGGTGGCTGGTAACTAAAACAAGCCCTGTGCTATGACTCATGTTTAAGTTGTTTAGTTCTCGGTTATTAACAACACACAATTATGATCTTCTATACTTTTATTATCTACTACGGATAATCTCCTACTACTTACTGTACACAATCGCCATGACAGCTACAAGTACTTACAATACAACCTTAGCAGATTTGCCAACTTATGCGTGAACACTTCCTACAACATCTTGATAGTTATGAAAAGAAATGTTAAGATCTGACTTTGTGACTACACCAGGGCCAAGTACAGTAAACCCCTGGTCTTACGACATCAGCGATCTAGCGACATAATTTCCAGGAACCATGGAAAAATTAATATTTTAAAAATTTATCAAAGTTAAGCAAAGTGAAATAGATCTCAGTAAAAAGATATTTAAAAATAAATATGCGTACATTAAACAGTAACATAATGTAGTTATCATAAATTAGTAGTATGCAGCTGTGAAACAAAAACAAAAAACTGTTTAAAAATGCTAGAAACTTCAACTGGAATATAGTTGAAGGGCGCGCAGGGTGCGTAGGCCACCCGCACAACCCCAACATATGTGAGACGTAATGACTAACGCTGTCTTATCTCCTCCTGCTCCCCCTCACTTCTCCGTGCTCCGTCCTGCCTGAACTTCTCTCTCACACTCCTCCACGTGTCCTTATCTCAGCTATGCAGTTCGATACGCGACATGGCATAGCAATGGTAATTTACTACCTTTTTTGAGGAACCGTGAAAAAATAGGGTCAAAAAATTGAAAATCAAAGGAAAATGGTCTGTGTTGCAATTTACTTTGCGAGCGCTGTGCTGAACAAGCCAGATTGTATTTGTGTGCGCGCGCATCAACTGCCGACTGTCTGATAGTCACATGCAACTGACATCCTGTCTCGCCACAAAGCAGAGCCATGTGTTTGTTTTTCCTCTCCCACTCGGCGACTCTCTCCCATGTTTCCGTGTCTTGTGATAGCCCAGGGAGATGGGGGTTGAAGAGACGACATAATTTTTTTCCGTGCTCATTACAGCACAGCAAAAAAAAAAAGGACCAACATTGCACTCAGTCCGTAAAAGAAAAAACCCAGCGTTATCTTATCTTTTTTTCTTTAGCTGCAAAATTGAGCTCGGCTTGACCTTGACAACTTCCGCTGTATTAATTACTAGTCACGTGGCTATGAAATAGCTGCGACCTAAAAACGGCCTACGACACAAATACAACAGTCCCGTCGCCGTGTGCGGCATGTGGGCTGATAATGTTTTTGTTTTATGCTCGCTTGACAGTGGAGCAATAAGAGTGACTGCAGCCAGCGCGCCGAGAGCCACTTCACCTCTATTCGCAGTACAGAGCATTAAGTGGTGCATTGTGCATAGTTTCGTAATTTTTCCAATAGGCCTACAACTTTTAGCGACGAGTAATAGTCGTTATTTTATACGTTACAGCACCTTGAAAAGGCTGTTTTTTGCCCTTTCCAGCGGCTCAAAATTCGCGTTCATAATAGGCATTCGAGTTTATATAAAATACAAACATTTCTTTAAATGTTTGTTCTTTAATACGCTCTTTTATTAGTATCGCGTAAATGCTTGTAATGGCGACAGGCTGTAACAGTTCTTGCGCAGTAAAAAAAAAAGACTCAATGGCTGTACTGAAAGGTTTTTAAATTGTTGCCGTATACATTCACGTAAATAATACGAGTTGTTCTGCTGTGGTCTGAATGTGCTTCGCGCGAGACAAGCAGGATGAATCACGCGCGAATGAGCTGCCCGGAGGCAAGCCAAGGCCACTCCCCTCCCCTATCCTACACAACCAGACCGAGCACGCCGCTCCGCCACACACGTCACGGTGGGGCATCGTGGGGTACCATATTATTTGGAATTTCATCGTACTAAAATATATTTTCAATGAAAACTTTTTTAAGTTGGTAATTGTTCGGGAGTAACGATATCGGCGATCTAACGACACAATTACCTGGCACCGTGCGATGTTGTTAGATCGAGGGTTTACTGTACATTACTGTTTCACAAACCACACATGAGTGAGTCAAGAGACATGGATAACAGCTGTGGTCTTGAGAGTCAGTTGAGGACGAATGATGTGTGTGGATTAGCGTCGGCGGAGGGACGGAGATCCCTGAAAAAGCTTTGGTCTATAAACTTAAATATTACAAAGTTGATAAATCTATGTTGGCCTTTCATAACAATTTTTTTTGAAAGCGCATGATTTGAACAGACTCCAGTGATAAACATTTTCCTCAGGCAGACACCCGATGTACGGCAATCTGACACTGCCACCAAATTATGTAAACCCAACTTGTACTCATTTAATTGTTATAAAAACACTTAGTTTTTAGTAAACATCGACGATACAATTTTAAACTGTTTTTAAAATTATCAGAAAATGTAACATTATAAAAATTAAATTAAAAAATCAGTACAGAATTTTTGTATGGTTGTAGGCGTGCTACATATTGTTTATTTAATTTGTCAAGGCCACATTTTTCAGAGGTTTGGCACAGGGAACGAAGATATTGGAGGATGAACTGAAAGCTGCATGGATACTTCATTGTGCTATTCACAACTATGATACTCAATGTGTTGAAAGCTACAACTCTGTACCTCGGAGGCATAAGACACTATGTCCACTTTTTGTCAAAATGCACTTTTTACCATAAACATGGCCACGGTTTTCAATACTTTGTAGTGGCATACAAAACAAGGTCTGTGTTGGGTAAAAAACATTTGTTTTCGGGCACTAAACAGCCGGATTCACTAGTGAATCATAGTGACTCTCACTCTTCAAACTGCTTCCCTGAAAAATGTGATTTTTGTGACATAGTGTCTTATACCTCCGAGGTACAGAACTGTATTGCTGTATTTTCTAAGTCTTTTCTTTTTATTGTCTAAGCTTCAAAGCAGTTAAAAAGAATGACAGGGTGACTTGACAACATAAACAAAAGCACCATGCCTACTCTCAGATCTGTGCTATTTTGAATTCATTGTTACACTTCTAGTCATGTAGAAAACGATGTAGGTAATGTGCCATTTATCGGAGTTGTTGCAGCAAGACAACTTGGATTATTTTCTGCCATGGCCAAAACTTAACATCTGGAAAGAATTATTTCAGAAATAAGAAATATTGTTAAAAATCATTAGCAATAGTTTACCACAATGCCTAACGAAAGGCTTCCAAAGTTGCTGTTTTTGTTGCCATCATTTCTTCGATACACTATGGAAGCAAAAACACCAGAGGAGTACTATATGCAAGTAGATTTTGTACCAGATTTTTATTAAATGTTGATGCATTTGAAAAAAGTTTTCAAAGTACAAAAATATTTTACTGGGCCAGAAATGTCTTCTAGAACAAAATGCAGTGAGCAAACAGTTCACGTATTATGAAAAACTGATCTTCAAGATACCAACAGAAGTATTTTGGAAGTAGAATGGAGATTGTGGAAGATGAGCTGCAGGACAACAGAATATCAAACTCAAACAACGCAACTCAACTATTAACCCTTTGAACAGTATGTTTGACGCACCCTGCAAGATGCTTAGAGATATTTTACGCTCGGCCCCGTAATATTAATAATATGTAAGAGTTAGGCCTACCTTATTTTCACCCAAAGGGTCATCTAAATCCAGTATTGTGAGCCGTGTTGCCGTAAAACATAAAACTAAAGGTTTAGAGATGTTATATTTACCGTTTTTTATGTATATATTCACGCCCGCCATAACCAGTGTAAACAAACAGATGGACGCAATACAAATAATGCCAGGCGGCGAAATATGAACTTTTAAGAGAGAAAATGTGTATGTAATTATTGTAAACGCAATATTATTAAGTCTGTGTATTTAGTTAGTGTTTGGTTTCTTTCTTTTTGGCAACACGGACATTTCCACGGCCCTGCGGGAATGTTTAATTAGAGTCACGTATTTTTTGCAGAGTGTGGGAGATTTGTGGGTGTTGGAGTGGTGCGCCTGCTAGCTAGCAGACGGCCTCATCTCCAGCGGCGGCCATTTTCACCACCCACTAACGGGACTTTAAGCCCTCCTCAGGGGTATATAAGGCGGGCGCTTGCCTAGCCAAATCGTCAGTCTAGGGCTCGGGCTTCCTCCCCGAGCAAGCCTAGGCACCATCCCCCTACCTCGAAAGGGTTGCTTACTGAGAAGTAAGCGGAAACCTGACGTCCACTTTACCCCAGGGTTGCTTACTGAAAAGTAAGCGGAAACCCGCCCTCCTACCTGTTCACCATTACCTATCTTCCGTGGGTTGCTTACTGAGAAGTAAGCGGAAACCCCGCCAACCCATCCACTATACAGGTTGCTTACTGAGAAGCAAGCGGAAACCTGGTCCTACCTACTCGTGCCGAAAGCACTGTTTGAAGGAGACGCGCCCTAGCCGCGCGGGAGTATTAGGGAACGCACCCTACCGCGAGTCGCAACAAGGCGTATATCTGTGACCACCGGAGGCGCAAGTAGAGCCAAGTCCGTGAGAATTTCCGGGGCTCCGTGTATAAAGGACGACGCGGTCAAGTATTGTGAATCGTATAACTGAGTAGTGTATAAAGTTGTGTAAGTAAGAAGTCGAATGTACTAACCAGTGTATAAAAATCAGTGAATGTAAAAGTGTACTAAGGAGCAACAATATATATAGTTCAGAACGAATTTCTACAGTTTCATTCTTAAGAATACTAGATGTCTGATTCTCAGTAATTAATTATTACTATCTCACCTGAGGAGCGAGCATCGATAGGAGGTCGTAAGGCAGAAACCGCAGCTAAACGCCGACAGGCCATTGTGAGTGAACATCAGATACCTGTGGGAGTAATTCCCCCACCTCAGAGAACCGCCGAGCAATCCACAACTCTCTCCAAACTCTGCCGTCAATACCAGAACACAGAGAATAAGCCACCTAGACGCAAACGAGACAATTTCAGCCGAATCCTTAGGGACCTTCACCGCCTTCAGCTACCTTTAATCAGCCCCATAAAAACTCCGGAAAAACCTACACCATTACCACACCCCCGCATCCAGCAATTGAAAAGGGAAGCCGACTCCGAGCCGAAGCCTGTGTCGGACAGAAAACGCCGCCTCCTGAGAGAGCTCTTCTAAGAATGGTGAGAGGTCAACAAGCCTACCTCCTTTTTAGAAAGTGAGAATTTTCCCGCTCTGCTGAGAGACTGTGTTGTGTCGACTGCCCGGGAAACCACTCTACTTGGGACATTTAGCAGCCTCCCCTCCCCTTCAGGGAACTCTCGTGCTCACACCTCATTGCACCCTGAAGGAAGCCTAAAATCAACCCCCTTTTGCCAGCAGAGTGGCGACATGTTTATATGTTAAGTTTAACACTCCAGGAGTGAGATTTTTTTTGCCTTGCTGGAGAAAATCAAAATGGAATTATTTTAGTTTATGTGTATTGTGTTTGAAAATTTTTATTTATTCAACCCTTTTTGTTTACAAATAATAAAAGTGTTTATAATTATAATAAACACATTACGGAACTATACATGATTTGAATATATATATATATATATATATATATATATATATATATATATATATATATATATATATATATATATATATA
>PNEQ01095602.1:0-19762 GCA_003012365.1 Medauroidea extradentata | reverse complement strand
GGGTGCTGCGCAGCACATGGTGAGCCATCACCACTTCGGACTGATAAGGTTGTACATTGTCATTGTTAGAAATACTGTTTATTGTGATTTATAGTGTTTAATTAATTGATGGTAGACTTTTCTTGTGCTTTAATTGTCAAAGTTAATTAACGTGTCTGTGACACAGGAGTAATTGTGTGCATAACTAATTGTGTTGTGACAGTTCTAGTGGATTACTGTTTTGTGTATTTCGTAGCTTTGTGAGCTATTAAATCCAGTACTTAATTTAACTCTTTTATTTGTAATTCTAAGACCTCTATCCCAAAGAACTCATGGGAATTGCCCACATGTAAAGTTTGTGCTCTCAAACTTGTAACAATATGCTTGGTATTCCCCACACTTCCTACAACGATAGGCGACATGGCCAGAGAAGCTGTAGGGACATGTGGGATTGATAGGCTTTCAAAAACTAGCAATATGTGTGGATTTATATTTAAAAAAGTATACGAATACAGTTTGATGATTTAATCGACCAGCAATTGCACTGTAAACATTTTCGCGAAAGTTACAGTCTCGTAAATGCCAAAGTTAAAGCTTAGTTAGCAAACTGACTTATTATCTTTTTAAAAATGGCTGAAATGTAATATTATATCTTATAGATTATGTGCGAGAGTGGAATTTTTTTTAGAGTGGTGCAGATTTTAATTTTAACCAAGCAATGAAAAAGCAATTGTACTACGTTGCGTTAAACTATTGAAAAGTTGTAATTTATCTTTCGTTTGTAGTCCATATTTTGGTAAACATTTTAATACTCCAGCAAAATGTTTTATTGCAGTTATAAGTGCCACTAAAAATATGCTTTTTTAACATTTCGATTACTACAAAAACTATTTTAAACCGTATCCAATTAACATGCATTCTCTTTTGTACGACAGGCTAACACTTCCACAAAGTGTTTGAAGAGATTTTATACTGTACATTTTATATTTTTGTGCTGCACTTATAAAAATAAGTTCCAATAAAACTGCAGAAAAATAGAAAGAGAACTATTATTTATAAAAATAAATGCAAGAACTATCGGAATTTAAAATTTCTGAAATTGTACACATTAATTTAAAAATAGTTGTTATTGCAACTCTTCAGGTGTGAGAAACATCGTGTGAACATTGCTGGTTACCTTTCACTTTTTTTTGGGATACACTCATTACATTCCGTCGCTGCTCCATCCTCATCTCACTTCATCTACATCTACAGAATAAAAAACTGTCGTATTTCAAAGAAATATTGCACGTGGGTTTACTTTATTCACAATGTTTAATGTTCAAGTCCTCATAATTGTGTTGAAAAAAAAAGCAAGAATTTCCTAATTAATGTATTTTATAATGTAGTGTTACTTTCGATTCGTAAAATAAGCTGAAAACACGCATGAAAAATGGGCATTTAAACAGGCCTAATACAAATTCGTGCCAATTGTATTATTACACAAAAAAGAAACAGCGTTGACTTTTTTTAAAAATAAAGTATGCTGTTGAAGTCAATGTCACGTCAGTTCCCAATTAACTATGTATTTTGTTGAAATTCGCTGAATTTACGGCTTCTTATTGAGAAATACATTGGTCAGTTATATCGTGTTCTTTCGCAAAATGTAATAACCCCAGTAATGCTTATTGTTTCCTAAAAAAGTCGATCAAATCGTCACGTGAATTCGCATGTGGTGTTAAGTACCACATAAAAAATTACTTCGTAAAAATTCCATCAAATATGAAATACTAGTTACTTCAAACTGTGGGGGAAAAAATAAGTCCCGTGTGTTAAGCTGCTGTTATTTAGGCTAATATTATTTTCGCAGGGTGTAAATGATGGTTTGATCATGCTGGCCGAATTTTCACATTTTAATGCCCGGTCAGTGATAGCTACAGTTTTAAAAATCAAACGGTCGTTTTATTATTGCATTTTCATGTACACTACATTGAACATACTCGTACTGCCTTCAATTCAACTATAAATAAGTATTTTATGCGTCGAAGTATGCTGATAAATCCTTAGCTAACTTAAGACACCCACCTACTGGCTGTCTGTGTGAGTGAGGCACGGCGCCAAGAGCAATGTTCACTGGCTCATCTGGTCCGGTATCACCTCTACCGCAATAAGACACTGAAACGGTGTGCAGTGGTATCGTAGATCACTCGTCTGACTGACACTTCCAGTGGTGACCCTGTCTTTTTATTGGTGAAAAGTTTTTAGCAAAGTCCATTGAATAATTCTAGAGAAGTTTAACACGAATCCCGTGAGTTGTTTTTCATATATAACAGGTTGAAAAAGCTGGTTTTAGCCCCTTTGAAGTGTTCCGAAATGATTTTTCTAATCGTCGTGATGCTTTGAAAATTTGGAGTGTATTTTCTTTTCCTACATAGACACATTGGGCGTATACGGAATAGTTTCTTAAAAAAACGTATTTACAAACACGCTGCACCACATTTTAAGCGCGTGGTAGGCGAGGCTCCGTATAGCTAAGAATATTAAAGAACCCTCGATATTTTTGTTAAAACAAATCACCAAGCCAGATTCTGCTTTATGTTAATGTTTTGTATTATATGTTATCATCGGATGAGAAATCCATGTCGTAAACTGACTACACACGTCGCCTGCACCGCCCTATCTGATAGGCCGGGGCTCTGATACACGCACAGTGGAAAGGCTACTGTCCGTTATTCGCTCTCTTACCCTGACCTTGCGTGGGCTCTCTTGCGCCAGAGGGTTGCACATATTTTGACCTGCAGTGGAAATGGCCTGAGCCAACACCGACTAGATTGAGCTGGGGGTAGACATGCATCGCCTCGGAGGGTCCTCGGGTACCTGACGTCACCATGCGTGCCCAGACACACACCAGTGGAAAGCCGGCTTAACAGGTGTAATTTTAGGAGTCAGGTATGTTGTGTAAAGCCGGCTTTCCACTGGTGCGTGCTCGGGCACGCATCCCTTCTGCAACATCATACCTGACTTCAAAGTTGGGGGGCGCGCTGTACGTCCAGCAGTGGAAAGGCCTTGTTTGATGTTTGGAAGTCAAGCTGGGAAGGATCGCCTGGGAAGCGATCCTAGGGGGGCATGTGCCACTAGATCAATCGTGCCGCCAGGCTACCTGGGTTCTGTGCGAGAATGGACGGGCAGTGGAAACGGCGGTCACTCTGAGGGGGCAAGATGTGCTTGGTACTCCTCGCACTTCCTACAATGATATGCGACATAGCAAGACATTCTGTAGGGAAAGTTAGATTGCTAGGCTTTCAAAAACTTGCTATTTGTGTGGATTTATATTTTATAAATTTTATACAAAAACAGTTTGATGGTATAATCTACAAGCTTCTACACTGTAAACATTTTCGCGGTAGTTATAGGCCGTGTTCGAATTCAGTGCAACGTGCCCTTGATCACTTCCCCTTGAGCCCTATAACCTTGTTCCCTTTGTGAAGTAGGCTGCATTTTGAGAATTCGAACATAGGGCACGATAAGGGTAAGTGGCTCGTCCCCTTAGCTGAAGGGGACATTCTAGAGTGCATATGAACCCTTGCTGTGCTTTAATCGAGGTAAGGGCCCTTAGACGGCCAATCCGAACACGGCTATAGTCTCGTAGGTACCAAAGTTAAAGATTAATAAGCAAGCAGACATATTCTCATTTGAAAAATGGCTGGATTGGTAATGTTTTATCTTATTGCGAATATGTGCGGAGGTGAATTTTTTTTAATGGTACAGATTTTAATTTTAACAGAGCAATGATAAAGCATTTGTGCTACATTGTGTGAAACTATTTTATATTAGTAATTTATATTTCGTCTGTAGTCCTCATTTGGGTATACATATTAATACTTCAGCAAAATGTTTTATTGCAGTTATGAGTACCACTAAAAATATCCTTTTTTAACATTTCGATAACCACAAAAAATATTTGAAAACAGTAACCAATTAACATGCATTCTCTTTTATACGACAGGCTAACACTTCCTCAAAGTGTTAAAGAAATTTTATACTGTACATTTTATATTTTGTGATGCACTAATAAGAATAATTTTTAGTAAAACTGCAAAAAAATTGAAAGAGAACTATAATTTATAAAAATAAATGAAAGCACTATCGGAATTTAAAATTTCTGTATTTTTACATATTAATTTCAAAATAGTTGATATTGCAACTCTTCAGGTTTGAGAAATGTCGTGAACATTGCTGATTACTTTTCACGGTTTTTGGGATACACCCATTACATTCCGTCGCTGCTCCATCCTCATCTCACCTCACCTACATCTACAACTTTCGCATTTCAAAGAAATAATAAACATGACTTTACTTTATGCACAATGTTTAATGTTGAAGTCCTCGCAATTGTGTTTAAAAAAAGCAAGAATTTCTTAATTAATGTATTTTAATAACGTAGTGTTTTAAAGCTAGTACTATCGATTCATAAAATATGCTCAAAACACAAATGAAGAATGGGCATTTAAACAGGCCTAATACAAATTCGCGCCAATTGCATTATTTCACAAATAATAAATTGCGTCGACTTCTTTTAAAAGAAAATATGCAGTAGAAGTCAATGTCACGTCAGTTCCCAATTAACTTCTGTATTTTGTTGTAATTCGCTGAAATTACGGTTTCTTATTGTGAAATACATTGGTTTGTTATATTGTGTTCCTTTGTAAAATGTAAGAACCCTGCTAATGCTTGTCGTTTCCCAAAAAACTCGATTAAATTATCGTGTGGATTCGCATGTGCTGTTAAGTACCACATAAACAAATACTTCGTAAAAATCCATAAAATATGTAATACTGTTTAGTTACTTCAAACTGTGAAAAAAAAATACTTCCCTGCGTGTTAAGCCGCTGTAATTCAGGTTAATATTATTTTCGTATTATGTAAATGATGTTTTGTTCGTGCTGGCCAAATTTACAGATTTAATGCCCAATGAGTGATAGCTACAGTTATAAAAATCAAACGCTCGTGTCATTATTGTATTTTCACGCACAGTACATTAGAAATACTCGTACTGCATTCAATTAAACTATAAATAAGTATCATGCATCGAAGTATGCTGACAAATCCTTAGTTAACTTAAGGGGGCCCGCCGTGTGTTTGTGCGAGGCACGGGCTAAGGGCGATGTTGACTGGCCCCTCTGGTGTGATCTTGCCTTTACCGCAAGACACTGAAGCGGCGTGCAGTGGTATTGTAGCTTACTCGCCTGACTGACACTTCCAGTGGTGCTAACCTCATCTTTTTATTGGTGAAAAGCTTTAAGGTAAGTCCATTGCATGCTCCTAGAGAAGTTTCACACGAATCCCGTGAGTAGTTTTTCAGATATAACAGGTTGATAAAGCTGCTTTTAGCAATTTTGAGGAGCTCCGAAATGATTTTTCAAATCGTCGTAATGTTCGGAAATACACTTCATCCATCATTTTGAGCGTATTTTCTTTTCCTACATAGAAACATTGGGCATATGTGGAATAGTTTCATAAAAAACGTATTTACAAACACACTGCAACACATTTTAAGTGCGTGGTAGACGAGGCCCAGTATAGCTGTGAATTATAAATAACCCTCGATATTTATGTTAAAACAAATCACCATGCATGATTCTTGTTTATGTTAATGTTTTGTATAATGCATTATCTTATGGTTGAAAATCCATGTCGGAAACTGACTAGAACACGTTGCCTGCACCGCCCTATCTGCCAGGCCGGGCCTTGGATACTCGCACAGTGGAAAGGCTATTGTCTGTTATTCGCTCCCCCAACCCTGACCTTGCGTGGGCTTTCTCGCGCCAGAGGGTTGCGCGTATTTTGACCTGCAGTGGAAATGGCTTGGAGAGTGGATAGACACACATCGCCTCGGAGGGTCCTCGGGTACCTTACGTTATCACGTGCACTCAAACACACACCAGTGGAAAGCCGACTTAAAACTGAACCAAAGCAACGGAATACTCTTCTGTTTCTAAAGGATAATGAAGCATTTTCTTTAACACGGACTTGTCACCGGTTAGTTTGAATACCTTACTCAGTTATTAAAACAGAAAAATATAATATAAATAAATGAGTACTCAACAAAACAGGAGACTGAAAGAGGTTGATTGGGATTTTAAAATAAGGATACCTGACAAGAATATTTCAACCAAACGTCACTGTGAATTGCTTCCTGATAACATCCGTTGTCTGATAGTGGGCGTTAGTAACTGTGGTAAAACAACTCTTATGATAGTTAATTTTATATATGCTCCAGGATGGTTGGATTTTGGTACTTTCTATGTGTGTTCAAAACGTTTAAATCAACCGAAATATATTGTGTTAAGGAGGGATACAGATGCAGTTGGGCCGATAGCATACGTCTTCCCTTCAAATGAAGAAATGGTTGATGTAGATAGGTGTTGTACTGACTCAGTCGTAGTTTTTGATGATGTCATTCTTGACAATCAAGACATGGTGAGAGATTATTTTACTCGTGGTAGCCACAAAAGTATTGATTGCTTCTATTTAGCTTAGACATTCTCAAAAGTGCCGAAACAGCTTATAAGTGACAATACCAACTTTCTTTGTATATTCCGGCAAGATGATACAAATCTTAATCACATTCATAGTGATTTTGTTGATGGTGATATGCCCTTTGAGAAATTTAGGGAGATTTGTTCTAAATGCAAGAATATGGTTTCATCACAATTGATATGACCCGTAAACTGAACGAGGGTAAGTATCGTAAAAATATCAAAGATTTCATTATCACTTAGTTATGTTGAATGTCATGTTTAGAATTGTTTTTAATGGAGAAATTTCCATTAAAACCTAACAGACTCTGCTCTGTTAAAATGTATGTGTATACCAATACAATTTCAATAAATGCAGCAGTACCTTCAGGTATATTAAAACTTTTTGGAACTTTAAAAAATATTTTATCATCAGGCATTACACCAAACGGTTGATGTAAATCCAGCCTCTTCTTACTATGGTAGAATCTGATAATTTGTTTAAAATCATCTGGTTTAATTAATATTTCATTTACTTGTCCACCCATCATAAAAATGTTTTCAGTCTGATTACTGCCCAGGTAAAATATTTTTTCCTTTGTACTATATTTTCCGATTAAACGTATAATATTGATTCTGTTTCTTTGGTAATACTCTAAATTGACCGCATCATTAGGTGCAATAGCACTTCCCACATTTCTAAGCCTTTTGTTTTCGAAATCTATTTTATTATCTTCTTCTAAGTGTGTAAGAAAGTTTTATCCACAGATCTCTTATTTCTTGTTAGTGTTGTTACAAAGTCACTGAATTGTGGGTAGGAAACAAAATCATTATGGTTGATCTTGTCACTAGTTGAAACATTACCATTGAGTTCTTTAATTTGATCTTTTATCCAAGAGGTCATTAACGAATTTCCGCATATATCCGTCGTTTATTAGAAGTAAAATAATTGTTGAAAAGTTAAAATTATTCGAAAAGAAGTGTAACACTAAGACGCACAGGTGACCACATATGACCTGATCAAAATTCTGTTTTGTTATAATTGTAGGAGATATTATCTTTGAGATAAGTGATTAATTCCCGGGGTAGGTCTCCTTCAAATGAATCGAAATAATATGAATTGTTAGCTTCCTTACAATAACATACCCAGTGTGTTCCAGGGTTTTCTGAAATATCTAAGTTAACAATTCCACACTCCTGTTCTAGAGGAAAGGTAGGTAACTCGTCAATCATAAACACTCCCCGAAAATATTTAATGTTTAAGTTTTTAACAATTTTATTTATATCAAAGTTACTCAGAGAAGTTACTTTTTTTTAGCATTCTTCATTCCCTTACCTTCTTTTTCCATTGCCAAGTTACGTTTACGCTGTTCTTCCAACTCTTGATCTCTCTTCTCAGAATTAATTACTGATGTAGCGACAAATGAGGCGCCCCCAGCCAATGCCCCCAAGTCTCTCAATGCTGCAAATATCAAGGGTAAAAATCCTCCCTGGTAAGCTGTGAAACCATTTCCTGTCATTTCATTAGACAGCTTCTTGAGTTGTGGAACTGAAATTGTAAGTGTCATGCCTTTACCTCCCTTTAATTTCTGGTTTTTGCATTCGAGTTGATCTTTTGTCAGGTAAGAATCAATATTCATACCTTTCAGCTCATCGTTAGAAACTTGAAATGCAATGTTTTACTTTCATTAATTAATTAATAATATTATTCAATATCTTATTTTTATTCCCCACCCAAGTATATGTTTAATATGCATCGTATATCCAGTGACACCAGCCCACAATCTTTCATTGAGATTTTCATCTGCATCTTTTAAAAGCCTTCTTTTCTAGTTCCTTATCAGCTACATGTCTTTCAGCTAGATCTTTAGGGTGATGATAAGCTATGTCATGCTCCATGGCTGCTGCATCCAATTGATTAATAGGTTTATCGCCTCTCCCAAGTCTATCTTTTAGTCTAGTACCAGGTCCAAGATTTCGATTACATGGTGCATGTAGCTCAAATGGCAGTGAATTAATTAGATCATTAAGTAATCCTTTACCGTGATGCTCTGATTCCCTGAAAGAATGTGGTCTTTAGCATGCGTATGAGATAAGGTATGCCTTTCGGATTATTCACAACAAAGTCACTAAACTTGCTACCGAGCATATTCATTATTCCAACTTTCTCATTATAATCGTTGTCATTTACGACATTCTCTTCACCATAACTCACTAGAGGTCTATTAACAAGTGTCCTAACATCATCCACCCGTACATATTCTTTAGGATAACCAGTATATTTCTCAATCCCTTTTCCTGATCTAGGCGAATGGCATTTCTTTTTATAATGTCGTAAACAGGTTTAACTATACTTTTCCGTTTATCCCATTTGCTTGATTTCAGGGTTCCTGAGCTAGGATCATTCATTTGAAAAACTGCATTTGTATCTGTTAGATTTTGACTGTAATTTTGGTAGTCTGTTGTGGTGTAGTCACTTTCTGAAATATCCTTACGAGTTAGCAATTTCAGCAACCCGTAGGTTCCGATGTATGTTCGCCCTTTTACAGTAATGTTATCATTATTGAATGTTACTTCGCTATCGCCAATATATCTTTTGCTTCCTTCAGGTCTTAATCAAAAACATGGTCATCACAATTATTTAAAAATCCAGTTACTTTCTCACCAATAAATGTTGTTCTATAGTTAGTTAACAGTACAATATTGGTTCTCAAATGCTTAAACGCCTCGTCAAACGCTTCAACGCCATCATTGGATCGTTCATGGCTAAACAGTTTCCTCTCAAAAGATGTTTCTGTAGGCGTTCGAGGGTAGTCTAGGTTTTTTACAGCAATTGGAACAAGTTCTTTGATAAGACTTTTATTCTCGTTTGTAACTTTCTCTATTTTTTGTCCAAAGTCAATTATTGCATCTATCATATGTTGTTCCTGTTTTTTATCTTTGCGAAGTTTCCTGAAAGCTTTCGTCTCTGTACATTTTTCTTAGCCTGCTCGTCAGTTATTATTAATTAATTAATCAATCAATCTATAAAATTAAATGAATGTTGATAATATAAGTGTGCACTGCCTCAAATGTAAGAGGCACACAGTAAGTGATAAAGTTTCATGTGAACTGACAAATAATGGCAGAACGATGATGTGTTTGTAGACATTGTAGTATCAGAAAGTCAAAGTTCGCTGGTGGGAACTTGAAAACCGAGATTGCAGCTAAGCTTCACAAGCCAATCCGAAAAAACTACCCGAGAAGGAAAGTTCTATCTTTTGGAATAGATGACCTGTGGCAGGCTGACTTAGTAGAGATGCACTCTGGCTCCTTAAAAGGGATACGCAGTCATCAATCCGAGAAATAATGACAATGAATGTTTTAAATAGGCCGTGTTAGCAAAGTTCATCGAAGTAAATAACCCTGCAAGAGTGAACGAGCGATATTATCATGCTCAAGCTAGGTACGACTTTACAGGCATTACTTTCCCGACACCAGGAAGAGAAATCAGCACTTTTGAAAAGAAGAATCCTGAGACATCAATCAACGTTTATTGCCTGGACGAGAAGTCAGAAAAGGTATTCCCCCTCAGAGTAACAGACGAAGAAAAAGTCGATCATATCGACTTGCTGCTTTTGACAGATGAAAATAACAACCACTACTGTTACATTTCAAATTTCTCTCGACTCGTCCGTTCTCAGAAGACAGCACACGGCCACAAAGTCTACACCTGCAAGAGATGCCTGGTACATTTTGACGATCAACAACGAGTATCTTAACTGGATGGTGGGCAATGACTGACTGAACACAGGAAATACTGCACGAACAATGCACCACTTCGTACTGATATGCCACAGCTAGGGCCTGATGACAGGCCTTCAGCGCTATGTTTCAAGAACATACAACACAAAACTAAACTGCCGATTGTTGTGTACTCTGATTTTGAAGCTGCATTGATACCAGTCCAGGCCTGTCAACCTGATCCCAAGACGGTATTTACCATGGCATACCAAAAGCATGAAACATATATCTTCTGTATTTTTGTGCAAATTGACAATTATGTCATACCATCACAATTGACGACGCAACTGCCTCAAGAACCTATAATCTACACAGGACAGGATGCACCTAAGATTTTTGTTGAAAAAATCTTTGAGATAGGTAGAAATGTGAAGATGATCTACGACACTTCATTAAAGATGGTGCCACTAACGCCGTCACAAAATGCAGCATATCTCCAGGTCAACATATGTTGTCACTGTAGTGGGAGCTTCAGTAAAAGCAATGTGAAGGTGCGTGACCACTGTCACTTTAGTGGAAAGTACATTGGTTCGGCCTGTAACCAATGTAACTTGCTCAGAAGACATCCGAAGAAACTTCCTGTAATTTTTCACAACCTAGCATATGATGAAAACTTTATCTTCAGAGAACTGGCATATGACAGCAAAGATATTACCATCATCCCACACAATGAAGAAAAAATTATTACATTTGGAAAATTACTCGGTGACAAGTTCACCACACAATTTATCGACAGTTTTCGTTTCATGGCTAGCAGTCTGGCGATATCAGCACAAAATCTGCCTGCCGCAAAGTTCTGCAACACTGTGAAATTCTTCAGTACTGAAGAATTTGAACTAGTAAGAAGGAAGGGGGTGTTTCACTACGACTATGTCGACAGTATCGGAAGATTAGAAGAGACAGAGCTACCACCAAAGGAAAAGTTCTACAATCGACTGACAGATACGTACATTAGTGATCAAGACTACGAACATGCACATGCTGTGTGGGAGAAATTCGTTCGCAAAACTCTGAAGAACTACTCCGACATCTACTTGAAAACAGATGTTCTCCTACTTGCAGATGTGTTTGAGAACTTTCGCAGCTTCTGCCTAGAAACATGCGGACTGGACTGCGTGCATTATGTAAGTTTGCCCGGATATGCATTCGATGCAATGCTGAAGGCAACATCAGTGAAGCTCGAACTTCTGACAGATTATGACATGTACTTGTATCTCGAGAGAGGTATTCGAGGGGGTGTGGCTCAGTGCGTGAAGCGACACTGTGTTTCTAACAACATGTATGATGGTGAGAAATACAATCCTATGCAGCCAGAAACTTATCTACAGTACCTGAATGCTAATAACTTGTATGGTTGGGCTATGAGTCTGCTTCTACCTATAAGAAATTTCAAGTGGTCCAGTACCGACCTAGACATCATGAGTGTGCCGGACATTTCTCCTGCGGGATACATCATTGAATGTGATGTAATGTGTCCTCCTGAACTACACAAGGATCACAAAGATCTACAATTTCTGCCGATAAACGAATGTCCTCCACGATCATCACAGAAGAAACTTATGACTACATTAATAGATAAGAATAATTATACCGTTCACTATATTACACTCAAACAAGCCGTTAGACATGGACATAAGATTGAAAAAATTCACCGTGTGTTGGAGTTTGAGCAAAGTGCCTGGCTAGAGCCATACATCCAGCTGAATACGGCTAGACGTGCAGCAGCAGAAAATGAGTTCGAGAAGGACTTTTACAAGCTGGCTAGCAACACGGTCTATGGGAAGCTCATGGAAAATAAGCGCAACAGACAGAGAATGTGTCTTGTGTGTAATGAAAAGCGACTCAAGAAACTAGTTGCTAAACCTGCCTTCAAAGACAGAATTATTTACACAGAAAACCTGTCGCTTGTGAAACTTGAGCATGAAGCAATCTTGTTCGATAAGCCCATCTATGCCGGCCTTGCTGTACTTGATTTGTCAAAAGTGCTTATGTATTGTTTCCACTATGATATAATGAAGGCTAAGTACGGTGATGATTTGTAGTTGGCCTACATGGATACCGACAGTTTCATCTACGAGATACGAACGGGTGACTTTTATCAAGACGTGTTCACCGATCGTGACTTCCATGATGAATTCGATACATCATCCTATCCATGCTCCTCACCTAAAAACCAAAAGGTTATAAGCAAATTCAAAGACGAATGTAACGGTGTGCCTATGACTGAGTTTGTAGGATTGCGAGCGAAGATGTATGCCTATATGTGCTGCGAGAATGTATGCAAAAAGGCCAAAGGAATTCAGAAATGTGTGATCAAAAAGCAAATTACCTTCCAGGACTACATCAGAGCTCTGAACAGAGAGAAGCCTTTGCGAGTAACTGTACATAGTATAATATCACGAAAAAAGCAATTATATTCCGAGTGTAGCAACAAACTGGCGCTTATTTGGCGAGACGACAAGCAATGTGTGCGCGAAGATGGAGTAAACACTCTACCACATGGATACTCTAACTGAAGGTAAGTCATGTTCATTCTACTATTTCTCTTAAAGTTTGTCACTTTATCATACTATTTCCTAACAAAATGTACTGAACATTATTAATGTGATTAAACTGTTTTCTCTCACGACAGTTTCCTGCATCCTGGCTATACCGAAAAAGCCTAAACAATATGCTGAAAGGCAACACCCATACTGCCGGAGGACTGCAATGAAGAGAGGTGTGGTAGACTACTACCAGCTACTAGAAGATTACTGCAGAAATGACTAGACTCTTCATGGCTACACTGCGAAACAAGGAACACCACCGCATTGCTGAGTACAGTTACCAGTTAGACATGATGTCTCATAACAGCTCGAGAATAATATTGAATATAAATGTATACAAAATAACAAATTGTCTTAATAAAATTCTTAAAAAATATATTTTGTTGTATTTTATTGGAAAACATGTTTCCCAAAAGCAAGATTAATGAGTTCATTATTATAAGTGTCAGAAAAAGGTAGAGTTAGTGTACAGTTAGGTGACAAAATGCTACAATAATGTATGTTGACTGGTACAAAATACTCCAGATTCTAATACAATGGTATGGATGTTTTCTAATTCCAACATAAGGTCGGTGTGTAGTAGTATAAATAAAACCATATAACTGAAGAACCATAGGCCAAACACAACTAATCGCATTTTAATTAATTAAAAATGTACATACATATTCCATAGAGTAAAATATTGGAGGGTCTAAATGTTACAGTGGAAAACGTTACAATGGAAGTTTAACATAAACAGTATTTCCAAGATCTAGATACAGACGAAACATTAAATAAAAAACATATACAAGTACTTACAGACAAGAAAATACTTAAACCAAAGTACACAAAGTTTCTGTGCGATACTAAAAATCGTATAACAAAGTTCAACACAGAAGAAAATGTCTCAAACCAAATATAATAAAACGAAAAACAATCATCAAAGGTCTAACACAGAAAAACCAACATGCAATATCCTAGAGGGAAGGAGAGGGAGAGAGAGAGGGAGAGAACACAAGAGAATAAGAGAGCACGAGAGAGAGGGAGAAAGAGAGAATAAAAGAGAGAGGGGGGGAGAGGTTAAGAGAGAGGGAGAGAGAGAATAAGCGAGAGAGGGAGGGAGAGAGTAAGAGAGAGAGGGGGGAGAAAGGGAGTGAGAGAGAGAAAAAAGGATAATGTACATAAAACACTTATACGAAAGGAAAAAAATATTTAAAGAACAGAAATATAACATATAAAAAGTTCAACACAAAACAATTTAACCATTCCTTCTACACATAAGCAATAAAAAAATATTATCAAGCATTTCAAGGTGAAACTTACATATACGAAAGTAACACCATAAATGATAATAAATTTAAAAAAAGAGAGAAACTAACTCACAGAACAGGTACAGGACAAAAATATAAATTCCAAGAAGTCGAGTAAGTGTAAAAGGTTAAACATGATAAAACTACTTAAAATTTATACTTAGGAAAAAAAAAAACTATTATTCATACAAACAAAGCAAAAAAATTGGGTTAAAGAAGGAACGAAGACAAGGCTAGATATGTAACATGGTAGGAGGTCAGGTTAGGTCAGGTTAAGTTATAATTTTAGCATTAAAAACATTACATAAAGGGCTTACCCATAATATAAATTCTACCAAGCCCTAACAAATCATAGCAAGAATAACGTTTTCCAAGAATTAGAAGAAGACATGTATTACTAGAGGTAAAATAGTACTAACATACACTACTTATACACCCCTTACAGGAAAAAAATTCCAATACCTACACGAGTGGAACATATTCAATGTCTTATGGTAATACAACATACTAGAAGAATTCCTAGCAGTGTACTATGAAACAAGACAGACATACAAGGGAAAATAAGTGTTAGGTTAAAGAAGAACAGAAATAAGGCTAGACATGTAACTTGTTAGAAGGACAGGTCAGGTTCAGTTAAGTTAGGTTAGGATAGGTGCGGTAGCGCTCTTAATGGTGATACTTGAAAACAGAGACGGACTAAACCTGTAGTACATACAACATCAATGCTATCTAGCAGACGACACTAGAACCAATACGACTGGTATAGCTACTAGCTCTCCTGGTGGAAAGACTCAGCACCACAGTCTTAATAATCAACGCCATCTAGGAGACGATCAGTAACTACTGGCAGCCCTACCAAGAGGACAACAATAAAACTAATTTTAAAAAAATAAGGAGGAAGGTGGAGCCAATGCGGGTAGCTTGGAATCAAGACAACGGACATTAACCAAGATGGTGGGTAGACCGTACACAAATAATTACGAGACACATACTGAACAGATCCCCCGATCCCGCTCCTAGGCTCCTGCAATAGAATCGGCTATACTACACTACTCCTGAAATCACTTTTTAGGTATTTATGTAAGTTTCATTTTAAAGATAAAATCACCTTGATATTTTAAGACTGATCCTGCAGCACGGCTGCCGCGGGAATTCCGCCAGACAGCGCGGGCGTCTCCAAACCACAGTAGCAGTAAATAGCGCCAATATGTCTACACGTGCACGCTGGGAGGCAGATGGAGGATGACGGTTGGGGCACACAGTGTTGCCAGTAGAGAGTGGCGGCACAGGACCGAGGCAGTACTATCAGTGGTAACTTGAGACGATAACACTTGGGCTGTTCTATCAGTTGCACTCCTCTGGGCGCTCTTCTCCAGATAATATTTTTTCATGTCCGTCGCTGTACAGCAGACACACGGGTGCGGTGAAAACCAATACATATATGTAACAACTGAAAATATATGTTTACCGACAAACGTAATAAATTGTAGGTTTCAGTAGGCTACCAGATGACTTCCTTTAAATTTGTAATTTTTTTTAAGCACGAAACACCGATCTCTGCTAATTATCTCCCTGCAGAATCAGATGATATACCAAACCAAGAAAAATTTTCAAAAGTAACTAATATTACAGTGAGGGTGACGTTAAATGAAAACACATTTTTGTATTGTCAGCTACAACATTTGTATATTTCGAATTTGAACAAGAATTTAAGTTATGAGTTAATGTAAATTATCTTGTACATAACCCATGCACGTACTGCTGGCAGATGACACGAATGCAGACATTTATTTTAACCTACGAACTTTACAATTAGTTTCAACTAAATATCTGATTTTAAAGTTTTGTGATAAAAGTGAAACACCACCAGAAGTGGCATTGAAAATGTGGCGGTGAAGACGTCGTTACAGAAGATGATATTACGGTTAATGAGAAAATATTATCTATGTTTGGAGTAAGCAAACAAATATGTAGCCTACTCACTGTTGCTGAAGTTGATGATGGGGTAAATGAGAAGACTATTTAATTAACTAACTCTTGTGTAATTGATAGAGACCAGAAAAATTCGCGGATTCACTGACCTCTATGCTAGCCTCCCGAGACTATCTGTGTGCTCAAGAAGACAGCAGCTGTACATTGGCTGTTCACTTACACAGTGAAATGGGCCTTCATTAAGTTACGTTTTTCTTATTGGCTCAGCGACTTCCAGGAACTGTCATAAGAGTCGAGGGCCAGTTGCGAATGTAACACGAATGTATAGAAGTTACAATTATAGCTTGTTCCTAAAAGAAAATGCTAGTTATTCAGGTCCCAAGTAGTTACTATTTATTTACTCAGAGTAAAACAGCGGTAAAATTAAGCACTTGATATACAATATTATTAAACAACAAAAACTGAAATCGCTTGAAATGTACTAACATGGAACTAGTTTTCTATTACATAATTTCCATGCATTCTGGTAATACACAACGATTTAGCACCACGAAATTGGTTGGAATTATTCGCTATTTCACTAGAAAATAGACAGAAGGAACATAACTGAATACGTAGTAATGTAGAATACAAATTGAGATTATCGAATTATAATTTATAATAAAGCTGAATATAGTAATTCAGGTAACTAAGCAGCAACAGTTGGTTTTTTCATAAAATTGTTCGTTTGAAAAAAACACTAAGCAAATCAAGCAAAATGAAGCACTCCGTAAACATAGGCTACTGAATACCATTTTAATGCATTCTGGTTAAATTAAACTACATGGAAATATATTATAATTAACAACAGAGCAGATATATTATATCAACATCACGTAATTCATTTAGTAAAATATCACCAATTCAGATTATTACATTATAATTATTATAACAAAATGAGAATAGTATCTTACAATTATTACCAGTTAGGCAGGATATTGCAAATACTGTAACTAAACCGCATCATTAGACATATGTTGGTGTTAAACTGACCATGTACAAAAATACTTTTTTTCTAATCATTGGTGTTTAAAGAACAAAGTCATTTTAAGTCTGAAATGTTTTCGTATAGTAATTTTGTTTATTGTACTGCGGTTCGTTAATTATTATATTTTTGTCCACAGTTTACAAGTTTTTGGGTACTTCATTTCGATAAGTCACAAAAATTTTACTATTGATAAATGAATTTATCATAAAAATCCTTAAAACTAGGACATAATAACCATTTGTGTGACATAAAATCTATATCTGTTCAAATATGCTAACATGTAACATACTTAACATTGGTTTTCGTACAAATTCCATGCATTCTCGTTATGTACGACTTTGAATTATAGAATGGTTCACAATAGAGCAGAATATTACAGTTATAGGCTATATATAAATATCATTGAACGTCACACAAAATTGGGATATTGTATACAGATTCACTGAAATTACTAAGCAGTAACATTAGTTTTTTATGATAACGTTTTCATTACAATAATCAAACAATGGCATAATTAAGCACTCAGTTTTCATACTGACCATAATTTCCACGCACTCAAGTTACGTACCGGGCATAGCATAAAACTGCAGGATGGTTCGCAACTAAGCAGATGATGAAAGTTATGTAAACTGTACATAAAAATCACATAGTTTATTAGAGAACAGCATATAAGAATTACCAACATGATTGTTCGAAATATTTATAAGGCTCTTTCTCGAGCTTCTAAGCTATATTCTGGTTCTTAATTTCCTAGGTGTTCTGCCATCCACTATTTCAGGAATCATACAGTTAAAATAAAATTTCCGTAAAAGTGGTAACATTTGTTCTTTCCAGAGTGCAACATCGCGCACAATCCTGTCAACAAAAAAGTCAGCAGGAGACAACAAAGTCACAGAATGTTCTTTTGGCAATGTTCAGTTGTCCGTGCACCTGGAAATAATAATCATGGTTTCTTTTCAGTTGCAAAACAACGTTCTCATTTAATTCCAGGCACATGTTATCAGTAGATGAGTATATTTCCTCCAGAAGCACCGGCTGTAGGCTGTGGATGTGTGGATTCGCGACCGCCATCTTGGATTGCGTCATTTCCCCCAAAAGAACTTAACATTTCCCATTTTCCCGAAAATTTCCCATTTTTTCCCAAAAAATATCCCGAATTTCCCTCAACATTTCCCCGGAAATTAAATAAAAAGACTCAAACTTACGCTATTGCCAAATCAGACTGAAGGAGGCAGAATTTTAAGCAATTCTGAGTAAAAAAAAAAAGTAGCCTGAATGAGCAGTTGATTCCTAGAAAAATAATGATTATTTACTATCCAGAAGACTAGATGATTGGAATTTACAGCTTCTTTCAAAACCCTGTTGTTTCAGATAGAACAGAATTTCTGCTAATTGATATAGAAATATTTCTTATCATTAAATTGCATCCCCGTAGGATATTAGTAATGAGCTGAAATGTAGTTTATATGTTTTTAATTTTCTATTTGCTTTTTTCAAATTAATGTTTCTTGTATTCAAAACATGTGATAATGTATTGTAAAATATTTTGGTAATTTCAAAATAAATTGGAACCCTGATAATTAAAATGTAGTACTACGATTCTGTTTTATAAGTATGTAATATTTTTTTGCAAAACTGTTAATAATTATGAATTTGTAATATATATTTATAACTATGCCATGGACAAACGTCATTGCAGCAAATGGTGTGTCGCAGAACACCATAAAATGCAAAAAGATCCATATACACAGAGAACCAACCAAAGATGGTTTCCATCAATTGTATGTGTTCTTTTCGTTTTCTCTTGGTTGGTTCTCCGGTGCCTGTGTTTTCGTTTGTGTAAAATTATTATTTTTTATTGTTAATGTTGTTTTATTGTTATTTCTGACTTAAATCATTTCGTGGAATTAGACCTATATGGATTTCCCTTTGTTTTCCAGTTGACGAAAACATTCTTTGGTTTGTTTTCTGTATCTGTGATTCTGTTTGAATTTTCTGGTTTTCTGTGACACGCCATTTGTTGCAACGATGTATGTCCACTATTGATCTTCAATAATCAAGAATAGGCCTACTTCACAAATAATTGACAATTATAACAATTTGCTTGTTTGCATTAAACAAATTATACAAAAGTCTCTACATTCACAAATAATAAATGTAGGTAGTTAAAAGAATATTGAAAATATTAATTATTATTAAATCCGAATTATTAAACATCGATGGTCGACTATTAAGATAATTATTGTTTTAAGGGCACGTTATTTATGTCAATAATTGTTCTGAAGTAGTTCACATACATCATCCTGTTTATGCGAAATATTATTTCAACATTGCAGTAAATATTTACTCAACGATTAAATGAGGATTCCTGATCAATACACGTTTATATTAACACCATATTTATTAAAATCTAGTTGCAAAACCTACTACTACTACTACTACTACTGCTACTGCTACTACTACTGCTACTACTACTACTACTACTGCTACTACTACTACTACTGCTACTACTACTGCTAGTACTACTACTAATACTACTACTAATTATACTACTACTGCTACTACTACTAATACTACTGCTACTACTACTTATACTACTGCTACTACTACTACTGCTACTACTAATACTACTACTGCTACTACTGCTGCTACTACTACTGCTACTACTACTACTGCTACTACTACTACTACTACTTCTGCTACTACTAC
>PNEQ01095601.1:0-19761 GCA_003012365.1 Medauroidea extradentata | reverse complement strand
TGCTTCGTGGAGTAGACTACATTTCATGTTCCACAACGACACGCAAACATTCATTTATGCGAATTTACGAAAGCAACCCCTATTAATTTCATGAACGGGGGTGGTTTGAAGGCTGTACTTATTTGATGTTACCGATCGCACTCATTCGTACCATCACCCAAATATTCGTTATTTTACTCTTAACCGTTTGAGATATTTTAACAAAATACCGTTTTCAAACCCGATTTTCGAAAGCTTATTACGCCCTTAATATTCACTTTTCGGTAAAGTGTCCACTACAATGTCTACTTCATTTTTCATGAGGAATCACCTCCCAGAGTTTGGGCAAAGAGTTTCCAAACACCCTGTATAATGCTTTGTACGTATCAATTTACAGGCTGGGGTAGTGAGGAAATTATCACAGTAACGTGGAGAACTATAAAATAATGTCAAACAACCTGGGCCGGCAGATTCTTTTTTATTTATTTTATATATGCTACTTCTGGCTGATCTTTTTTATCTCCGCTAGAAGCTGGCACCTAGGCACCCTTCTACCACATAAAAGTTCTCACCCCCTTCTCTCGTCTGGTTGGCAACAGAGAGTGAGTGAGTGAGTGAGTGAGTGAGTGAGTGAGTGAGTGAGTGAGTGAGTGAGTGAGAGAGAGAGAGAGAGAGAGAGAGAGAGAGAGAGTGAGTGAGGAATACCGGCCTAAATGCTGGATTTGTAGTTCAGCAGTTTTCCACCAGACGGTATTCTAGTCGACTTGCATACACACTTATTCCAATCTGTGCAGTTCAAGTGAGAACCTCTGTACACACATCTTAAAGTTACACACGGTTGAAATTTAACATACTTTGTGAGTACCTGATGTAAATTAACTACCAGTATCCCATACATCAAATGAGGACCATTCCCAGCAGCCGATCAGGAAGCAATATTTGAAATTTTAAACCTGTGCACACTCGCATCTACATGTTACCTGTAAATCAGAATGTGAGGACCACCTTACACACGCCTGGGTACAATTATTTAAAGATATCAAGGGAGGACCGGAGGTAGGAAGCATTATATCAGATAGTTCATACGTATTTCACATTGCAAGTACAGTTAGAAAATTGTATAAGCAGTTAACGGTTGATATGCAGTTTTAAAATGTTAAGTGTAACTTGTGCTATAGCAACACGTAAATATATTATAATAGTATTCAGGTATTTATACATTATTTTACCTTAAGCAATTTTCTTTGTGCATTTGTATTTTATCGAAATTTATTTTGAGTTTAATAAAATTTATTACCATAATTTTTTACCAGCATGTTTAATTTATTTAATATTTCACTATTCTACCATGAACAAACTTACAGATTACGTTCTATTTCCTAAAAAAATAATACAGACAGATAAAAGTTGCGAGCAAAATTTTAATAAATACGAAATGAAAATTCAGCATGTATGATAAAACTTCGAAACGTTATTTTTTTTTTTTTCTTTTCGAAAATCTTGCCACAAGGATCAGGAGCGAGCATAATCACTACAGAAAATATCATCAAACAGTATTTGGGTAGATGTTCATGCAGTATTCTTCGGCTGAATCAGCACAACTAAAATATTTATAATCCTAAATTAAAGGTCGACATACAAATACGCTGTGACTCAATTGCATTTAGAAGTTAAGAATGGTTTCAATACCGCCATTAACCAACATGGTGATCAGAGTTTGATTCCCGGCGGGGTCGACCTAAATATTGGTACGTGAATTTTACTGGACGATGCCACTAGCCAGCTGGTTTTTTCAGGGATGTCTCGTTTCCTCCGCCCCTTCATTTTAGCGCTGCTTCATTCCTCATGTTTTTACCAGCACTAAAAAACTGAAAGCATCAATGTTAAACGCTGACCAAATGTTCTTCGACCTCTCACTCACTTTGACCGCCAGAGAAAAGATTAGTAATGTTTTGTAGGATCTACATTATCACTGTATTCTCAACTGTAATTAATTTGGATGTACTTTTTAGCTTTAATACGTAGTTTTTTCCCCACAAAAAATTTATTTCGTGCGGCTGCTTGTAACGGAAAAAACGGAAAACCATAATGCAAGATAACAGCAGCTAAATGCTTGCACACTAAATATCATCATCCACAACTGACAGGTTATAATTTGCGTGATTATATTTTCTCTTGTGTACATAAAATGCCACTATGGTGTCTTTACTCTTTACTGGTGGCATGGCTAACCTGGTTCTACTCATCACTGCTACGTTACTTATTATAAAGTGAATTCAAAGGCGATTTTATCGAACGAGTTGCGTAATGATGATGTTCACACAAGCTTACATTATAACAGATTATGAATGGAACAGAGAAAAATGGTGCAACGGTTACACGTTAGACTCGCAGTTACTATAATATGGGTTCGAATCCCGATTTCGGCCATTCTGAATTCGGTTTTCCATCGTTTCTCGAAATTGGTTAAAGTGAATGCAGTGACGACTCCTTGAAAAAGGCCATAAACGATTCCCCTCTCAGCTCTTATCCTTGTGTAACATTGTTTGTCACTTTCTCAGGTGACCTCGCTGTCATTATGATCTACAGCCTTCTTAAGTAATAATTAGAAATGAAGTATTTGTCATTGAATGATAATGCATTATGTATTAAAAAATAACTATGTGAATATAAATACTGCCGGTATGCTTTGTTTGCTCCACTTACATCAACTGGCAAGGACGTGGATGACTGTAGGTCACACATCGCCTTAGCAGAGCGGAAGTGCCGCCCACCCCTCTCCCTTATCATACCTGTCACACTCTACCCTCGACCCTGCCTCTCGCAATATCCATACTTTTGGAAGCGTCCAGCAGCAGGGAAACCACATCGCCTTCAGATTTGGTTCCATTTGTAAAATATTTTGTGGTAATAAGAGCGAACAAATAACTTTATTAAGTGGCCTGCCCACCTCGAACCTATTTAAATGTTTTAGATGTATTAAAGTAGGGTTGCAAAAATGCAGTAATTGTACAAGACTCAACAACAATGTAGTATCTATGCGTGCAGTACTTGAATTTTGCAATGTGCTTACTTCCATGTAAATTTGAGTGGCGAACTTGTGGAATTATGGTCGCACAGTGTATAACACATCAAAGATCGTTAGTCGAGGGATTCCGTATTGAAACGGGCAATAACTGTGTAAAATGCTGGTAGGAATTACTTTATTAGAATGTTGGTTATTTTTCAAAATGTGTTGAAACCATGATAGCACGACAGTACTCTAGGAACGTACTATTATTAGAGACCGGTAAATACGCGGGTACACTGGCATGAAGGCTATCCTACAAAAATACTTTTGAACTGAAGCAGACAGCAGATGATCATTAGCTACTTGTATTTAAAGTGATATATCTGTATTAGTTACATTTTCATTATTCTCCATGATATATCAAGTAAGTCAAAGACCAATTGTGAAAATGACACAAACTTACAGTTGTAGGAATCCTACAGTATGTCCAAGGGAAAACGCGAATATTTTCAGGTCTCTAACTGTTATATAAAACATGGTAGCTAAGCACGGTAGAATGTATTCAAGAACTTGGTAACCTGCATGCAAACAATCTTCTAAAATATAATTGGAATTATTTATACAAGAATTTGTTTGTTATATTCCGTTCGCGCGTGGATATGCACAGCTGACTGGTACGAAGACACACTGGAGCACCGGGTACAGCTGCCGAGGGGAAGGAAACAATACCGCTATTTACAGCCTACTCTGCCCATCCACCGCGTAGCCCAGAACATGGAATTCAAATTTTTATAATAATATAACGTCGCAGGAGGAGGGGGTGGTCCTGAACTGGCCTTTCGTCCCTCTACAAAAACGTCAAAACTCCAAAGGTAAATTCCATGAAGGACAGAGATATGCTTTTGATACATTATATCCATTAACATTTGATGCAGGAGATACACTATTTCCCACAATTTGAGAATTATGTTATATATTCACAGGTTGGCTAAATGGTCAGGTAAAAAACAGGAAAATAGCTTCTGAAGACCGAAAATTCAAAATTTTAATATAAACTGTAGGCTTAGTGAGAACATTTCTGGTTAAGTCCCTCATTTGCAATACTTTTGCATATGGAAATAACACAAATTGACAGTTTTTCAATATGTAATAAAATGTGATTTATTTCTCTTCACCTCAAAAATTACAACATAAAACATGGATCCAACAATTTCCAATAGATCGCTGCACAAGATTATGGTTAAAATGTGTGTATTAACAATATTCTAAATGTGGAATGCAAGGCTACCAAAACTGTTTGTGATCATAAACAACATGCAATCATAAATTATAAATAAGCTGTGTTTGAGCATGTGTTTAAAATTGGTAGGGACCCTTGTTTTTCGCTAAAAGAATTTTGCCACAGTTTGTTTCAGTAGCTAACGTGCACATCTGCAATTCTACTTCACAGTTATTGGCAGCGTGTCTATGTGAAGAGTCGTATCTCATTTCATTGAGCCAATTACAATAACATTCATTCAATGCTACACGTCTGTGATTTGCCGGAAGAAGCCTAAGGCTCGTGAGTGCTAAAATATCTAATCACTGATCACGAAGCAGAACTGCAGATGTGCACGTAAGGCACTGAAACAAAGTGACTTAAAATTCTTTTTGCAAAAATTAAAGGTCCCTAACAATTGGTAATACGTAGAGACTTGAAAAATTCGTGTTTTCTTTTAGGCGCAAGCTAGAGTTCCAGCAACTATAGTTCTGTATTACGTTCATAATTGGCCGTTGACTTACTCGACACTTCCTGGTAGTAACAGAGCCAATAATAAAACTGTAACTGAACACAGGCCCATTTCACTGTCAGTGAGCAGCTAATAAACAGCTGCTGTCTACAGTATTTCACATATATTCTTGGAGGCTAGCCTACAGGTCAGTGAACAAGGGAATTTTTCCGGTCTCTAGTAATACGTCTTAGTCTGAGCTACGTGTAACAAACGTACATGTATTCACTGTGCAAGAATAAACATGATTGTAGAAATTAATGGTAGAATTTAATTTCATTGATAGACTATTGACTAAATTAACTAAGATTTATCATTTATATTTTCAATTTTGTCACGAAGCATTTGAAAAACATATACAGTATATTAATCATCTCGAGCAGAAGTCAGATCTGTATTTAAACATAACTATGTTATTATTTACAAAAATTGACTAATGTAATATACTAATATGCCCCAAAGAGTTTTAATAGCGTTCTAAACATTTTTTTATGCAACGTACCGTAAAACATTCATGAAGACACACACGCCAGCATAACAATATAATATTAACATGTTAAAAACTCAGTCACGTCTGGCCCTCGAATTTCAATATTATTACTGTTTAAGTTTTAATGATATTATTTTAAAAATATATCAATAAAATTATGATATGCTGCTAATATTTAGATTGTTTTTTTTTACTTTTCTTCAGCGACATAGTCTTATTTAAACTTGCGCATGTTTTATTCTGTAAATCTGTATCTGTTATTGTCTAATTTAATTGAAAAAAAATTATTAATAAGACAGAAAATAATTGTTCATAAAATATTCCATCGGTGGTGTAATGATAATGTTAAAATTTATTAGGTCGATTGACATGAAATTCGGACACTATATTACTTTTCTACACCTAAAGTATGAAACACATTTGTAAGGACAGCCGAAAGCTGAGTCACGCAAACAAAAGTTTGTCAAATAAGGTTTATGTAAAATATTTGTATCAAAATATGACACCAAGGATAGATAACTTAGTCTTATGTGTTGATTGTGTTGATAAAAAATAGTATAATCATTCTGAAATATATTATTATTCGAAAATAATAATACCTAATTACGCAGGAAACAGAAATTAAAATTCGTAACACACAAACTGACTTGGTAAACTACATTTCGCACAAGAAACCGCTTCTACCTTACATATCATATTCATCACTGAGATGGTATTTGCCTTTTTATGAAACTTCGTGTATCAAAAGCTCAGCCAGACTTGTTAACGCAGGCGCTGTGTTCAAAGGCTGGCTGAACACGTTTTCAAGCTTTCATCATTATCTTTGACAGCAGTAGCCTCAATGTATTCATATCCTTTATTTTAACAGAATCAGTTAAAGAAAAAACAATCTATAGTTGTTTCCCTTTGCTATATATGTGAGTTTCATAACAACGATAAAAAAATTGCCTGGCCAAAACCTCAAAATTCACTTGGAGTTATTTTGAGACGGAAAAAACTGCTTTTGAATTTTGCATTTTTGCATGACATAAAACTTAAAACTTACAAGTTCAAATTATAACAATTTTAAAATGATGTTGATTGCACACATGCACTTAAAGATATTTATTTTGTAACCTTAAAAGAAGTTCTCTGCGAATTAAGGCAGTCACTTGAGTTGCGGCGTCCATTCGCTGTTGGCATCTTCTGATTGGATGCTGTGGTTGCCAACAATGTTTGTGGCCTGGCAGGTCATTTGAGTATTTTAAAGAGTGAACCCCAGGTTTTATTAACTTATATCCATTATCTCTGTTCATATTTCGAGGATGTTTCATGACTTCGATGCAGCTCGTACTGATCTTGCTATGTGATTGTTAAAGTTGGCTATAGCTCCAAATTAATTGAACTATAAATCATGTTTTGTAGTCGATGAATGGTCTGATATTGCTAACATATGATTTAATTTATTTTGTATTTATTTATGGCTATATTATTTTGTTTTTATCATTAACCTCCTGATAGTTTGACATATGCAAACCAAACCACACCAACATGGTGCCTTTTATATCTGCGAGTTGTTCGGCTGAAGTGATTACAACAGTTTAATGTTCACGTGTTTGAAATATGTAAACATTAGTATTTGATATCTGGCATGAAGATATAAGAATATTACGAAGTATAATCACCAATTAATTAAGTTAATTTTTAAAAGGTGAGCAGCATGCAAATGTTTCCTCTTTTTGCTTAGGGTGACCCCACATTCTTATTCATGGAAAGTTTTAAGCGAAGTGCATTGGGTGTTTCTAGAGTAATTTCACACGAATACCATGAGTAGTTTTTCAGATGTAACAGGTTGAAAAAACTCTTTTTATTCATTTCGAGGGGCTTCATAATAATTTTTCTAACAAACGTGTTGTTTCAAAACTACCTTTCCGTTATATTGTAAAGTGTAATTTCTACTCGTATTATGACTAAATGAACACTTGTGGAATATTTTTTGTAAAAAGAAACATATTTACGAACACAGTCCAATGTATTTAAAGCCCTTGAGGGCTCTGACCACCTGTCTTGTAACCATGTAATTTCAGTCAGGAATCAATGCTAAAGTTCTTAATTATCTGTAAATAAATATTGTTTGGGAAAGGTATCCAACGGAAGGGTATCGTACATTGAGTGCAGACTTCAAACTGGACGCCCGTGGGAAAGTGATGGAATGAAAAGGGCGAGGAATAGGGAGGTCCCACAGGAAAACGAACGTACAAGCGACAACGTCCGCCACGTTTCTCAAATACAAAAAGTCGGAGAACAACCCCGCCGATGATGGAACCCTGATCTCCTTACGACCACATTTTTTTTTTTTTTATGTTTGGTATGATGGAAGAAAAATAAATTATTTTAGCATTTATTTCACATATAATCTCTATAGCTGCAAACTTGGTGTACTCTGTTTCACACAAGTTTGGATAAATTTGACAGCAACTTATGTGCAATAATTTTCAGTATTTTGCAATTTGTTGAAAAATATAAGATATTTTTAGCTCTAAAATGAACCAGAAATGTCCATTTCAGAATTCGTACTGCAAAGTTTGTCTCGTGTAGCGACACAAATAATAAAATATTACAAATTATTGCCGATAAGTTGCTGTCAGATTTATCCAAACTTATATGAAATGGAGTATAGGTGGTACTAAACATCCCAATTAAATATAGCAGTACTTTAGTCTTCAGAAGACTCTCTCTTCAGTTCTGATATCCTAGTATTTGTCTCCGACTGATTCTGGCTGGTCAAAGTTAATTAGTAAACCTCTCGAGACAGATAACCCCAAAAGCAAGCATTACCGTCGAGAAATAATAACAGCATTTCTCTTTGTAGTTGTACTGTTACGTACAGTGGAAGTATTATTTTTTGCTTGCTGCCGAAAGTGCATAGCTCAATGTGGTTGTAACATCACTTTACGGAGCCAGAGGTTCTGCGTGAATTTTAGTTATGTCATGATAGTTTATAATCCTTATACTCTTCAAGGTATGAAAAGTTGGAATCCTAACTTATTATTGATTATCTCTCACTGTCCAACTACCAGATCTAGCGCGATTTTGAATGCATGCATTACTCGTAGTAGATAATATTTACTTTAAGTTAATACCTTTTTGTACACTAAATTAGTATTTCAGCTCTCGAGTGTTAAGAGTAACTTGCAAATTACTATTTGAACTAACTCTGTAGCAGTCTAAGTAGTTATAGATGTCCAAGCGAAACACAACCCTAAGTCTCTGCAAGTAACAGCGACTTATCCTCGGCCTTATTTGTAGTCGCAACCAAAATTGACCTTAACGTGTAATCACAGTCTCTTAAATGTAAGAATGTAATTAAATTAAATACGTAGTTTACATGGTATGAAAACTGATTTTCCCCCAGCACAATCGTTGGTGACTGTGCCCTCAATAACATATTTTTTTTACAAAACCTTCGCTTAAAGTTTAGCGCCATTAGGAAGAAACACAAATGGTGCCCGAACCTTGATGTTAATCTTGAGAGATAGAAACAAGGATTGAAACTTCTGTACAAATTATTTTTCGTCATATCGGCTTTTCGAACTGTCTGCCTTGAGAAGTTTACAACCTGTAAGTTTCCAACTTAAAAGTTTGGTTATCATATACAGCAAAAAATATTATTTAACATTTTTAAAGCATTCACGTAAGTAGCTGATAACATCTAATATCTCTGCTGGTTAGATAGATATCATGGGCTGATCGAAAACACAATGTTAGACTATTTCACAACTTAAGAGCAAATTTCAGAAAAAAAAATTCATTTCACATCTTAAGCATTTGTATGAGTATTCTATTGAAGGGTTAATCATTACCTGAAACTAAATCAATGATTCATTTAAAAAAAACATGTCACCCCTTTACAGTACTGAGAGAACATATTTAGAAAAATCCTTAAATCATTTTTGCGGCCACTTCCTTATCAACATCCTGAAGCAAAAATAAACTGAATATCTCGACAGGTTTTGTATGCATCGAGGCTATATCTAAAACACATTTCAGGTCTTTTCACTTTCTAAGAGACTACATTTCGAAAAACCCTTGAATCACGTTTTAAACTACTTTTTTGGCATCTCTTGTACATGAATAACACGATTAAATAGCCTGCTGGGTTCAATATATATCGACCATTAATTGAAAACACAGTTAATCATTTTCACCCCTTTTCACTTCCTTAGGTACAACATTTTGAGAATTCGTGAAATTACTTTTCAGGTATTTGAGTACGCATCAATACTTAACAAAAATCATGTCGACATATTTAAGATCAATAAGGTAGTTGTATATATTGATTGTGAATATAAAACACAATTAACCCTTTTTTACCTCCTTAGGGCCGAATTTCGAAAATGTATTTAAATTATATTTTGTATATTTACATAAGCATGAATCTAAAGCAAAGAGCACTTCAATGTCTCAATTGATTTGATAAGGAGGAATAATCAGAAACGCCTTTCACGTATTTTCACCCCCTTAATTATCAAATATCAAACCGTCTTGAAGTCCTGTCTTAGTCATATGTATACGTAGCCAATTTACGTACAAATCACGATGACAGCCAATTGTGTTCTAGCTATACAGACAATTCATAAAATCATAACTTCCCCCTTTTTACTGCTTGGGGGACGAAATTAAGAAAAAGGAAAATCAACTGTTTAGGTATTTACAAAAGCATCATTTTAAAGTGAAAACCTAGTCTTCATCCAAAGGGTTCGAAAGTTATCGTTAATTACTGTGAAACACATTTAAGGTCATTTCACCATAATTTCGAAGAATCCTGAAATTCGATCGTATGATTTTTTTGTGTGACCGATTGAAGTAAAAATCTCGATGATAGGCCGTCGGGTTCGAGCTCTAGCGACGATTCTTTGAAAATACATTTCACCCCCTTTTCACACAATTAGTGGTCAAATTTCGAAATATCCCTTCTTAGTGCTCGCCTACGACCACACAAAAATTTGAGAGGTTCAGTGGTTTGGGCTGCAGTTTGATGTGTCAGTCAGTGTTCTGTTTTTTATATATATATATATATATATATATATATATATATATCTGTACCTCGGAGGTTTTTGTCAAAATGCACTTTTTACCGTAAAGATGGCCACGGTTTTAAATACTTTGTAGTGGCATATAAAACAACGTCTCTGTTGTGTCAAAAACGTTGGTTTTCGGGCACTAAACAGCCGGATTCACTAGTGAATCTCACTCTTCAAACTGCTCTCCTGAAAAATGTGATTTTTGTGACATAGTGTCATGCCTCCGAGGTACAGATATATATATATATATCAAAGTAGCACGTGACACTGGTCTTCACTGTAAATTATTTTATTCCTGTAAATCAGTTGGTTCACCTTTCTACCGTTTTATGCAAAGTTTTGCTTTGACACGCCATTATACAAAAATTATGAAAGCTAGAAAATATTCATTACTGTGATAAATTCTCAGAATATATGTCTATAAAATAAACTATATCTGGTACAAGTACAGGGACACCACATTAAGGCTTGGTGATCAATGTTGCAGAGAGTCGTCAATGTGGAGAAGTTTTTTCTTTCACCAATGTTGTTTCTAAGCCTGAACGTGATCTTAACATAGCTTGTGCTCCATCCGTGTAAAATCCAGCGAGTCTCTTCTAATCTAAAGTATATTTCTGAAAATAATCACTGATTATTGTGATTACATCTTTTCTTTTAATGTTGCCTTCAACTCATGGGATACCAACAACTCTTCCTTAATTGTGCTATCATAAGATGAAAAAAGTACAAAACCAGCAACTGACACAACTGAGAAATATAAGTACTTTCGTCACACTGCAGATTGAAATATGGAGAGGATTTTACTGAAAATAGTTAATCTTGTATGTCATTTGACATGTCATTGATCCACAACTTGACAGTGTTGTTTTATAGTGAGATTTCTCGCACATTCTTTATAGCCTCCTCGCTTCAAACTTGTTATACAGCTTTTACCAAACATAGCTTCCCTAGTTTTCTCCCAATTATATGAGGATTTTCTGGCTTAACAATTAACTGAGAAACTTACAACTATTCTAATATTGTACCAGCTTTCACTTGTTTAATTTTCTTCAAGTTTTCTGATTTTTTCTGCAAAGTTTCAGGAGAACGATCACTTAAGTTTTGATGGACTGTTTTTAAACACTCCAAATTTGAATCAGAGAAACTTTCACAGTTTCAATAAGATGCAAAGTTTTTTACTGGCGAATCTGTTGTTTTGTCAACGTTAACTGATAGAAAAGGTAAGCAAAAAAATACAGATTGGGTAACAGGTTGACTAAGTATATGTCACTATTTATTATGTACAAATTCTACTATTTACTTGGTAAAGTAAAAACTACGGTTTAAATCAGTAACTGAAATGTAATTTCAACAGTTTCACATGCTTTTACTCTATATGTAACATACAGTGCACCACCGTTTCTTAAGCAAGCTTTCTTTTAATTTTTTGGCTAGTTTTTTAAGAGAATTATTTGTTTTGATTAGTTATAACTCAATGCACAGTATTGACTATACTGCAGGTCTGCATTGTGTTCGGTTGTTGTGGGTAGTTGAAATTTAGTAATGTTCAGTTTCACTTATGAAATTACCCTCGTCTCAAAAATTCACATTCTACTATAAATAGTCTATTGTTAAGAAAGGCCTGTCAAAACTTAACAAACATAACCAATATTAAAAAAAAACAAGAATACTTCTTCGCCAAGCATATCGATAAAATTTTCAAATTGGGTTAGTGGTTAGAATATTAGTGTGATGTGCCAAAGGTCTTGGGTGTGATTACCGTTGTAAATCTTTAAATTTTATTCTTTAGCACTTGGATTCATTGATCATAAAACACTATTTTTAAAAACCAAAATTAAGTTTTATGTAAAATTACCTATTTTTTACCGTATTTAAAACAAATTCTTGTTACTTATTTCGCTGATGAAATCTGTAGGTTTTCCACTAATTCCAAATGAAGGAGTTTAAAAAATTTGAATCTGTGAAAAATCACTCGGTAACTGAATATTCATAGTTTTCTATTTAGAATGAATGGCATTCCAGCTTCACAGGTTTCAATGCTTCGTTACTAAGAACCATTACACAAATTACACATTTAGACAATACCTCCTTGTTTACTTAGATTAAGGTGAATCTTTATTTGACGTAATCGCTATTATGTTTCATCTTCGAAGTCATGGGAACAATACACAACATAAAAGAGGAAGGACTATCACAACGCAAAGATGACTGCTGGCTACAGATCTGCGACATGTGTACATAAACACAACTCCGCCTTCTCACATTACGAAGAAAACAAATGGCACTTCGTTATTTTTACGTCTTCTAAATTTTTCGCTGCTGACCCTGCAGGTAATATTTGCTGTTTGTGGTGTTAAGTTCTCCAGTAAAACAATACGATGGTAAGGAAAATTAATGTTGTTAATTACAACATAACATGATACCCCGTCAGCAATATACACATAGTTTCATACTAAATGCTGTCAATTAATGTACATTTTAAGGTGACTGTATAAGTGACAGCAATTACACTGAATCGTATTATAAATTAGGGAAACCAAACGAACTGACCAAGGTCATCAACACTTCATGTGATAGAGGTACACAGACCCTTCCTTCCAAATTATATGAGTTAGAATAAGGGTAACATGGGTTTTTGAAAACAGTATCTCTTTATCTCTCCGTCCCCTTTCTCTTTCTCTCTCTATAACTCTCACACACTCTCTTTCTCTCTCTCTCTCTCTCTCTCTCTCTATATATATATATATATAATGAATGTATATGTATATACATATATATACATATATATATATACATATATATATATATATATATATTTATATATATAATCAACCGTAATGTGCAGTATCTGTGTTTGTAACACGCGACTGTTTACTGTACGTTGTTAAGTCAATACTCAAAATCTTAATTTCAGTGTATTCTAAGCATTTATTTTAACATAATTATTCCAAGAAAATCTTTACAGTTTCCCCTTGTAAGTGTGGTTAGTGATTGCGATAAATTAACCATAGAGACAATACCTTAAAATTTGCTGGAGTTGACTTGACATGGGATGGACTGCTTCTTACACTAATAAGTGACATTCTTGAGGGTAAGACCAAAATTATAGGTTCGTGTAGTAAGTTATTTTTAAACGTTTTTGATTGCACACATATCTTTGGAGTATTAATTTTTGTAACTTAAAAAGAAGTTCTGCGCCAATTAAGTCACCAGCAACAGCTGGTGTTGTATATTGTTAGTATATGTTAAAGACACAACGGTAAAATTCTCTCTCAATAAGTTTTCTGCGAAGGCTTTGGAAGCTATGTTTTCTAATTAACTTACATTGTTAGCAAGTACGAGCAAATGATGATTGTTCTATCCCACCTGTCAGCATAATGCGAAAAATATTATCTCAAATTTTGCCTTTCCTTTATTTTATTCTGCGTACAATAATGCAAAACGTAACGAAATATTGGGATTTGCATTTCAGTATACTTTCACATGTCATGTAGATTTAATCATTATAAATCTACTATAGCATGTTAGTGTGGTTCAATACATAACATCTACTCCGCTACCACTACATTTATTCCGTGCATTTTCAGATCATTAGATACGTTTATTGATAGTCTAGATTTCAGGCAGTAGATGTGCTTGGTAGATTACAATAACCAACGTTTCACCGAATATTGCAAGGCGACTCTGCATTAAATGAGGCTCTTTTATTAAATATGTCCAGTCGGCTAATGGGACAAAGAAAGTTCTCCAAGTGCCTCATGAACAGTACATCACTATCATTCACTTCTGTTGCGGCTGTCATTCATTCGCTGATGAACTTTTCTGATTGGCTGCTGTGCTTGCCATGTTTGTAACCTGTCCGGTCATATCGCCGGTTTTTTAAAAGCATATCTCAGATTTTACTTAGTTTATTTCAATCACCTCGGTTTACATTTCCAGGGTGTTTCAGGAATTCAATCGCAACTCTTACTGTTCTTGTTCTGTAATTTTCAGCGTTGACTTTAGCTTCGGTTTTATTGAAATATACTTTTATTTTTGCAGACGGCTAATGCTCTGCTATTGTTAACCTTTTTGTCTTGTTTTTATTAATGGATGTATAATTTGGTTATTGTCATTATTCTCCTGGACATTAGGTCTACATAAACCTAACCACGCCAGCGTAGTGCCTTAAAAACCCCTGTCAGTTATTTTGGATGGAGTCATGACAACAGTTTCATATACAGTGAACCCTGGATAACTTGGACTAAAAAGGGGGAGAAGCTGTCCAAGTTACGATTTGTCAGTGTTATCTAGGGGCGTCCGGGAAGGAGGGGTAATCAGACATTGATCACAAGAAACGTTAGGAAATCAGTACGCTATCATTTCTACAAGCAAAAGAGGCGGCAATATATACTGCTTTGTACGTATTAATTTACAGGAGGGGGTAGTGGGGAAATTATCACTGTATCATGGAAAACTATAAAAGAATGTCAAACAACCTGGGCCGGAAGATTATTTTTTATTTTTTTATGCTACTTCTGACTGATTTTTTTTTTATCTGTGCTAGAAGCTAGCACCACGGCATACTTCTACAACATAAAAGTTCTCGCCCCCTTCTCTTGTCTGGCTGCGACAGTCTATGTGCCTGCGTGTGTGTGACTGTGTGAGAGATAATTGTTGGAGATAAGTTAGGGAGGTAGAGCACGAGTGGGAGTAGTCAAGGTCAACCAGTACAGTCTCAATAGCAATGCAAACACCGCAAATGACCACACACAACTTAAGAAATGTTTACGTGAAAAATTGCTCAACATCAACATGTCACAGTGTCTGCAACCAGCTGCTAGCCTGATTATTATGATCACCTCATGCAGAGTTCCGAAAACACAAAAATATTTTTCCTCTTGTACGAGAGCAGATACGGTACTGTAATTAACAATCCTTTTGGATCACTGTACAGAAATATGTAAACTCATTTTAACACTTCGGATTTTTTAAATTCCATTTTAAGTATATAAACTGAATCATAAAACGTGCAATTTACAGCTTTATTCTTACACAAGTTGTCACACTTAAAAGCAATAAAACTCTAATCATGTTCAACTGAATTAAATGGGAGTAAAACCAACCAAAAGTAAAGCACAAAAAAAATTAAAACAATGCATTTAAGACCATGAATTGCTATGTATCGGAAAAGTGTCTAAATTACTGTATGTAACAGAAATGATATTAGTCAGGTTGTCAGCTGCAGCTTGCAGTCCTACACATCACACCACAATCTATCTTGTACTGCTGTACTATTTGTTTACCATCACCACCAGATATGTTATCATTCAATCATTCCAAACGTTTCCTACGAGAGATGGTTTTTTTTCCAGGGTGATTATTCTAACTTTCTCGGAATTGACATCTCGATCGGGAAATAATGATCAGGGCCTCTTTGTTAGAATACGAGGCCAGGAGCAACTTAAATCTCAGCCTACCTTTCCTCCTTTTTTTTTTTTTTTTAGTTGACGGTCACGGCCGTGGCTGAAGTGATAATGTGCGCTTATAGGCCTCCCTCCATACTATCATACCTTGGTTGCATCGTCTCATAGATCAGTGACGTCTTTACACACACTCTACACTTGAAATAAATTTCACAGATACCACAAACATTCATGGGAACTCAACCAAAGCCCATTCATTTTAATCATTTAACTTGTTCAAAAGCGAGGCCCTCTAGAATGTGCGGCCCAGGGCAAAAGTCCCTTTCTGCCCCCCCCCCCTTTTTATAATTTACTAAGCCCTGGTTTTTTTTTGATATCGCGCCGACCTCTAGCGTAGTGGGTTAGGCGCCAGTTTACAGTGCGAGAGGACCTGGGTTTGAATCCTTGCTCGGGCATAGATGTTGTGTTGTTCTTTCACCTCACTTCACCCTCATTGACTTGTAAGACGTCATTTAAGGGCCGTAAAACCTTCTCACCACCTTGCCTACATTGCAATACAAACCAATGGCCTTGAAATTTTTTTATTAATGTCTGGAACAATTTTTTTTGCAATCTTGAATTTATCGCACATACCAGAACAAAATAAATTTTCCTTTAGGTGCCATTGTGACGTGTAGTAACCATCCAATTCACCAGCATCATACTGAAATGTTTATTTATGACGCACACGTGTGGCTCGCATGACGAAGAGGGAGGAAAGATAAAGAAGGGAGGTCTGCCTGCTGAGTTGCATCTTCACTTGCGCGCTTCTCTAGCAACATTTAACCACACGGAACTTGCCAGATATTTTACGGTGGGATTATTAAAGGCTAAGGAAGCAATGAGAACTTCATTTAAAGCTTAATACCCTTTTTAAATAAAGCGTGACAGATTTATATGAGGCAGACACAATTTTCTTATGATTTTTGACCAAAAAATAGTTTAGTTAATATTAATTTTGTCTTTTGAAACTCTGTCAGAGTTATCCGAAGTCCCGGACATCGAGGTCCGAGTTATCGAGGGTTCACTGTACATGTATTTCAAATTGGGTTCATTAGTATTTTATGAATGGCATGTAGAGCTATGACAACCAAACTAAAATAGACATGTTAATTTAAAACAAAAGTGGTATGACTTTCTCTGTTTGTATGTTAGGACTAGACGGCTGCCTGAAGAACTCTGCCTACCTACATTTGTAGCCACGGAATTTCAGTGTAGAATAAATACAAAATACTTAATTCACGATAGATATATAAATATATCTCGTTCGTGGAGGGAACTGTAGTGTAAACTTCTACCTGGGCGCCCGTAGCCATATCATACCCTGAAAGATGACAAGAAATGAGGCCCTGCGGTGGAGACGCAATGGAATGAGAGGGCGGGAGAAACACGAGATAACTGAGAAAAATCCACAGGCAAGCGGCAACATCGTCACGTTTCCCACAAGCAAAATACCGGAGATCGACTGCATCGAGAGACGAAACCAAATCGCCGTAGTGGCAGGCGAGTAGTATGACCACTCGGCCACCGCGGAAGCTTAATTTTTGATAGAACAGTTTAAAACATAACTCATTCATAAAAATATTCTTGGTAAAATTGCTATAAAAAAGAATTTTTAAAAAACTATCTCTGTATAATTTATTTTCTAATGTGTAACAAATTACATCTACATTTTAATTATTAAGTACTGAATTTTAAAAATGCCGAAAATGTCTTAATTTACAATATTCTTCCATAAGCTGTACGTAGAATACATTTTGAGGCTTTTATCTATAAAATGAATCCCTTTAAAATAAATTATTTTAACACTTATTTCACTTTAAAACTCCACAGCTACAAACTTGGTAGGTGGACTCAAATAATAATTTTTGCGGTAGGCTATACCTAAGTCTATTAGAAAGAGAGGTTGTGCCGAAACCGACCCCTCTGGCTAACGGTACATGAGGGAAGGTGGCGTGACGTCACAAGACCAGTCCGCGCAGCCTTGGCTGTGCCTGGCGAATGGAGCGTAGGGAAAAATACGGTCAATTTGTTTTGTTTGTGTTCTTTTCCTCATCGTGATTTGATTGGGCTCTTATATTAACAAGTTAGTACATATTTATTTTTCGAAACAACTTTTTTTACGCAGCGAGAGCTATGAATTAACTTAATATAGCCTGCTGTGTTTGCCTAGCTTGACAAGGCTGGCTCATTCAAAATTTCTCACGCCAACGTTCATTTTTCATTGCAACAATTTCTTTTCTGAAAATTCTTTTGAATCATCCATGTTAGCATAATCATAAATGAAATATAAAACGTGCCCACCGCCACATGCAATAAGTATAGCATTAAACAGTTAAAAAAATTGCAGCAAGAAGTTTTATTTCTTTAAAATAAAGTAAACGCACTACATTAAGAATTGGACAGATATGCAGCAGAAAAGGAAACCAAAACCAAATAAATGTGCACAATTAAAGCAAAAGTAATTGCATTTAAATTAAACATAAACGTTGCCCTCAGTTCATTAGGACTCAGGTACAAAAAGGCTTAGAAAGTGTTTTACATTACAGCAAATAGAATGACTTTTGAAAAAGAGTGCACAAGATGGAAATGCAGTGACTTTGCAACAACAATCACACAGCGTTCAGTTTCCCGGAAAGCATGTTTTTACCTTTGAAACAAAGTTGGGATTTCGTTACTTGGATTTTCTACTCTGTGAAAAACTACAGGTGTAAACTTCATTTGAAAAATAAATAACTCCAACAATAATTGAGAACAACTAGATTACTGGAAATGTTGGCAGTTTTCTCGTTCAATGAAATGAATATCAACTCTCAACTTTGCTACGACAGAGAAGATCGAGCGTTAGGACCTTACAGAATGGTATAAGTAGCAATGGCCTGAAAAATATATGTCAAAAAGTAAAATATGCCATGTAGTTATTTTCTCACCATACGGCAACACTTATTAAATTGAAGTACCTTGAAAAACCCATAATTTCATATTTTTTTATTTACTTGTCAAGTTTTTGGGACATTCTGTACTCAAGATTCATTAATGACTACAAAAATCCTTGGCACGTCGCATTTGGCATGCATGCAGAACAACAGATTATTATTTTTAATGAAATGAAAAAGTGTTACAGCAGAAATTAGAATTCCCGGAAAAAGGCGGTGATGCCATTCCAAAAAGGTATTTTGATTTCTATTTCATCATTCATGAAAATGTACAGCTACCTGCGAAAACTAAAACACTATAGTTTGTTCTGACAAGTACACATTAGTCAAGCTGCATTAGGTAATATGTTTTCTAGCATACGTAACATTGGGTACACATATGACAATCCAACACTAACAGATTTCAAGTACAGACCGAAAATGCTTGCGCTATAAAATGAAATACCAATATCCGGTTCTTTAGCTGTTACTGCCAAATGTTGAAGAGAATAACCAGTCAGATGTTTTGTCAGTGTGTACTGGCCTTTCCGCCCAGTCCTCATTCATAACAAGCTGTGAATGCATAAACATTGACTCTGCCTTCTCTTAGAAGATTGGTGAATTCGAATCTGTGAGCCGCCGTGTGTTGTCCTAATGAACTCGAGACGTTTTCCCCCCCCTCTCCGCACCCGACGTCAAGAATGTGTTTCGGCTACGCTCGGCCGTGGTCGGCCACCTTCGTGCCTCCTCCCCTTCTTTCCCCTCCTCCCGGCCGTCCGCCGGGTGGAGAGTTGCATGAGCCGGGCCACTCGTCTACGCTTTCGTTCGATGCGTATGTCCGCTCGCCTCGAGGCCGTCATGGCACCAGAGCCACGTCTTTTTAGTAAACTGGTAAGCTTTCTCTTCAACTCCTTGTCTTAGTATAATTATTGTCTGCTTTTCTCAGCGTTTAGTCTCCGTTTGCTTTGCTCGTTTGGTGCCATGTCGGCCGCGAGGGGAACGGAACTCCGCGACGTCATTTAGTTTCTTAAATGATAATTCTGAATATTTGTTTGTTAATTGCAACTGTAAACTCCACTTGCTTGCCATAC
>PNEQ01095596.1:8859-31208 GCA_003012365.1 Medauroidea extradentata | reverse complement strand
GAAAGTAGACTGAGAATGATATGGACCCCAAATGGCGAATTTTCAACATGGAACCGCAATTGGTATATGCAAGTAGGCTGAGAATTATGAGATTGGCCCCGAATGGCGATTTTCAACATAGAACCACAATTGGTACATGAAAGTAGACTGAGAATGATATGGACCCCAACTGGCGAATTTTCAACATGGAACCGCAATTGGTATATGAAAGTAGACTGAGAATTATGAGATTGGCCCCGACTGGCGAATTTTCAACATAGAACCACAATTGGTACATGAAAGTAGGCTGAGAATTATGAGATTGGCCCCGACTGGCGAATTTTCAACATAGAACCACAAATAGTACATGAAAGTAGGCTGAGAATGATGAGATGGGTCCCGACTGGCGAATTTTCAACAGAACCGCTTTTATTTGCAACGTTTCAATATCTTAAGCTGCGGTGAAGCAACCTTTCGTTACGTCAAGTAAAATGTTATAAAACATTTATTTCATGCGTACTTTATTGCTGTATAATTTTCACTGTATAAAACACAATATATTTCTAAACATCAAGTTTGTCTTTCGAAAAACAGTACTAACTTTGCCGTAAAGGTAACTGCTGAACTATTTTAAGGGCCACAAATTTCTAGTTACCATTACCATACATTAAAAAAAATCTGTTTCTCTGTGATAAAGGATCTTTCCAGTTATTTACTTTAAACAAATTTGTGTTTTGGCGAATACGGCATTTTTAGAGAGCATTTGCTTGCTTTCACGGTCTGGAACAAGTCTGGACAACCGCATTTCACATAACTAAAGAAACCAGAATTAGCCCTTGTATTGATTCATTTAGTACCCGAAATAGCCGCTAAATGGTACTGGTACAACAGTGTTTCTTTTTTCATTGGTATGATGTAAAATCTTAATAGCGTATAACACTCGTATTTCGAACTGCTATAACCAAAGAAACAAGTATAGAGAGTAATACGATCTGTTTTCTGTATATTTATTCGCTGTAGAGGTTAAAGCTAAACATTTTAAATTATGCAAACACAGTTTTTGTTTAAATGAAAACCACAATAAATTCCATGGTTTATTCGTAAATTTTATTGACTAGTTGAATAAAGTTTGCAGTCAATTTGAGATATTTCGAAACATAGCTTAAGACTGCGTATGAAACAATAGTTATAAAATGAAAACGAATATTCAGTTATTTGCTAACAATGTTTCCGGGTACTTCTTTTGTGGTCTTGATAAAACGGGTGAAAGTTTTTACAAAAATAAATAAATAGCTGTTTATTTTGCAGTTCACGTACGTAACACTTACATGCTACAACACAATTTTCGTTACTACAAACGTACATTTTAGTTTAGTAATGAGCCACTGCCTAGTAAGTAAGCCTAAAATATATTTTTGTTTCCTACACATAGCAGTGATAACACACAAACTGTGTTACAATTAAGCAGTTTAGTAACAATACTTCTGATTTATGGCTGTAATTACTAAGGGGACCATTGTGTTCGTCTGTGTTTTTATTGTTTTACTGGCCTCAGTTACTATGTTGTTTGTATTCGTTATCTTTCAAGGTGTCTGTGTTCCTACTGTGTCGTCTACAACCAGCTATTTTGTCGTTCGATTTGCTTTGTCTGTTTGTAGTAGTTGTGTTATTATAATTTTTTTGTTTGTTTTGCACTCACTGTCGAAATTCATTTTATGGAATAACCCGATTTATTTATATATTTATGTATTACTTTGGTTTGTTTTTTGGCGTCTGGGTGCTAGTTTGTGTTCATTTATTTTCTTGTAACTCACTGACTGAATTACTTGCGGAATTGTATACGTTTACCTATGTTTATCAGTTTCAAAGTCCTTTTGGTTGTTTATTTGTCTGTATGTATTCTCTTATTTTCTGACACACTATTTGCTGCAATGACGCATGTCCAAAATACTTCTTCAGTCTGTAAATTGCCCCTATTGCTAGAATCTTTCGAAAGTAACATGTAGTCGCAAATGCTCATAAATTGTCCCCAAAGAATAATAATTAAGTTCTCTGAAGCAAGCGCATGGTCATGCATGGCAATGCCACTGAAATTTTCAAACATACAAAAATGTCACATAAAATAGTTCACGTTCTATACATTTTTTAAACATTTACGAAGATTTTCTTTGTCCTTTTTCAAATTCTAGTAAAAGTACAGAGGTGTTCTTTGTAAAATCATTAGTTTGTAAGGTTACAAATGTAAAGGTTGTAATTCTGCAAATTAATTACTTACAGGCTATATACAGACATTTCCTGCGCTGAAAAAATTTTTTTGTGAAAATGATAAAGCATTTATTTGTTGTTTTACGAACTTTTGTGAAAGCAAAAGGATTTTCATTGTTAAATTATTTGTTTATAAAAATGCAAGGATTTAGTATTCTTTGTAAAAAAAAAAACACAGGAAAAATTTCTAGTCTACCAAAACCACAGGTTCGCCGAAAATCCAGTAGTTAAACGAAGGAAAGTATTTTTTCTGGGATAAAGTGACTTTGTATATTGATTGCACACTTCAAAATTAAATAAAGAGAGTTATCACTAATCTGTATATTGAATGTATACAAAATGTCGATTAGTATGTATGTCAAAGTGGTCTGGGGATTATATGGGTAGAATCTTAAGCGCGGGGTTGCGGGTTCAAACCTGGGTGCCTCTGAGTTTTAATTTTCAAAATAATTTTAGTGAAAAATTAATTTTTTCAAAAGTTGTTTTAAAATAAAGTTTAGTAAAATTATTAAAGTAAAACATATATTTAAAAATTATTATTTCCCTTATTGCAAGTGCAAATCTAAAGCTATACCTTGTAAATTTACAAACACTGCAGTTTTAAAAGGAATTCCTGTGGAAACTGGGTTTTCAAGGATTTCCCTTTTTAAAACACAAACAAGTTTTTACAGTAACCTGTATACAAAACATAACTTTAACGGGAGTTGATAGGTTCTTATTCTAACATGAGAATACTGTAGCTCGTCCAGTTTTATAGAAAATATTCGTGAGAGCACACTTTCTGGTCGAGACTGCAACAATCAGCATTTGCATTATTAACAAGTGTAAGTTTCAAATATTGTGTAAATTATGGGTTACAAACTTCCATTTGTGGTACGGGAAGATTTTTTTATAGCATAGCTCAGGAAAATTACCTCTGTTTAGGAATTCTTTTTTTTTTTTTTTTTTTTTTTTTTTTTTTTTTTTTTTTTTTTTTTTTTTTTTTTTTTTTTTTTTTTTTTTTTTTTTTTTTTTTTTTTTTTTTTTTTTTTTTTTTTTTTCAAATTTCTATACACGCTCTTTCAGAGATCTTAAAATAAGCCTTTAGAAAAATAGCTATACACCTTTAGCATTTACCCGGGAAATGTCTTATATACTTTTCCGCAGCAGGCAGTTTAAATGTGCAATTACGAACCTTTTATTCAGTGTAAGCATTTTCTTAACAATTTTCGCGTAGGAAGGAAACAAAATTCTATAATTTGCATTACTTCGTTGACGAAGCGTGCTTGTATGCGAAAATAAATTGTTAATTAACAGTTGCGTTATTGCCACAAACATGTTTGCTTTATTCTTCCTGCAAACCATTAGCCGAAATCTGAATATAATTTTGTACTAAAAACAGACATTTAATTGCTAGAATTTGATAAAAATATAGGCCAGTACCAATGTGCTTCTATTGGTAATAAATACATCATTATCAGAGCTCACTAATTCCCTCAGAGAATTTTTCCTTCTAAAGCAGTCAGAAGTTTTACTGATGTCAAGTGAAACAATTTTCACCGATTTGGAAATCAGCTGCAAAGCAGCAGTTTTTCACTGATTCTAAATTAAAGTGCAGGAACGATAGCCAATGACAGTAAACACTTCATTCAGTTATGTAAACAATACTTTGAAGACTTGCTAACTTTTCCCGCTAGAAACAATTATCTCTACTAACGTATTATCATGTTGAATATAATTCCAAAACCGGTAAAAAAAATTCTGATGTATAATAATACATAATATTAGCAGAAATCTCCGAGGATAACAGCTAATTCTCCCAATGGGAAAAATAACACTTATTACCAGTCTGATTCATACATATAATAATATGTTAGTTATATCAGTCGAAAACCGTATTTTAAGTTAAACACACACGATAGTACATTCACGTTTCCAGGCTTAATAAACAAGCTACGCTGACTTTGCAAAAATTGCTTGGGTATCCATGCTTAACTAGTTACGCTGAACGGTTATGTTTAATAAAGTTCGTTAGTACGCCTGCCACGAAAACTGCAAAATCGCCTAATTTCGCACCTTGAAATCCAAATTTTCTCGGGGGAGAACCCCCGGATCCCCTCTTTAATGGGAAGGATGGGTGAATGTTGAGGTACTGCATAGCACCCATACTCCCCTAGAAAATCCTCCCTGTAGCCACCCCTGTTCTCGCCTGACCACTAAGGTAGATAGCGCACTTAAGGGCTTGGGTCCGAGTTTCTCGGCTTACGAGAGAATTATTTTTTAAAATACGTACGAGAGTCAATATCGTAAAATCGCTTCGTAACTTTGTTGCAAATTGGTTTTACTATGCAATGTAATTTTTCGAGACAAACTGTATGATGAGTATAGCTAATTTATCAATTAAAAGGAAATTTCGTTAATTAACTAATTAACAACTATTTTGCAGTCGTCTGATTTGACAAAGTATGACAGAGTATGCAGTTTAAATCAGTCACAGCTAAGTTACGAAGCGATTTTACGATATCGGCTCCCATTTATGTTTTTAAAAAATAATTTACATTAAATGCGAAGAAACTCGGGGCCCATGCCCTTAAGGAAGCCACCTACTCTACGCTTCAAATGCGTTGGAGTGTGTTCATAAACAGTTTTTTTCTACCAGACTCCTCATTGTGCCAGCGTACGTAAAGTAAACAAACTTGAGACAAGGTCATAACCTCATTGTTAAAACACCTTCCTCATTATACCACGGTTTCTAAGTCCTCTGACATAGCAATAAACGGCCTTTTCAGACTTCTGTACTTCGAAATGTACTAACTGGATGTATGTGAAACTTAAATTGCGACCTGTACCGAACTTAGATGCAGGCTTTTCACTAATAAAATTATATGGTCACGGCTTAGTGTCCTGTAGTAAGAATGGTTCGGCGGGAAACTTGCACGCTAGTTCAGCGCTTGGCTCGTTGAGGCGATGCGATATTTGATGCGCTCTTCAAGATCGCACTTATGTCTCCGTCATTTCTGAGCCTCCAACGTGCAGGTAGACGGGACCTGTAAAGACATCACGCATATTTGGTGGATGCATTTTTCGAGTATCCAATTTTATTTTTAATCTAGAGTTCTGTAGAGTATCGGCAATTTCCTTCTCTATGATTGAAAAAAAATGTTTAGTTGTTCCTGTTTAAAATAAACGACGCCAAAAATTCTATAAAAATATCGTTTTTTTTTTTTTAAATCAGTGCGTGTCAAGAAATCCTTACAGCTCCATCAATAGTTTATAAAACTGATAACGGCTGAGTTAAGTGATTATTCTATGTTGCTGTCTTCTGAGACGAGACCTGTGATACAAAATCAGAGCATTTATCGAAGAAAATTTACTTGGCTAAACATTCGCCCTGTCGGCCCACAGAATGTAACACAAATTCGGCACTGCTAGTTACTGTAGAGATACCCAATAATTTTATATGACTTGGGTCAATATTCTTTCTACTACAGAAATAGAAACGTAGGTGATCAAACAATGAAAAGGTTTACACATGATTCTTATCGTAACCGAAACTGCTCCTTCGGTAACTGAGTGCTTTTAGTTAGCATAGTGATATTCCTTACTTATCCGAAGTATGTTTTCTTTCAGTACATTTACACAATGGGCGAAAGGGAAGAGTTACGTAAGAAAACTGTACATTCAACACATTTGAAGCACGTACCAGGTGGCACACTTAAATCAATATATATTTTTCCCACCCTGACTAATAACCAAAACGAATACACACGAACTATATTCAGCAACTACATGGTATTCTGTTATGTCTAACTGGTTCTTATGTACACAGTATTACAGTAAACTGGGACAACATTGGGTCATTTCGGAGTAACTTTGTCCCTCTCAAAACATAGTGTGTTTAATTTAATCAAATCGAGGAAAATTTGAAATGTTTATCACTGAACAACATAAAAACAGAAATCTTGAGAGGAAAAGATATCCCCATAGAACCAAAGTTCCCCCAGTTTACGGCACTGTTATGAATGTACAGAAAAATTTTCGGTCAGCTTTTCTACACGTTTTCATGATATTTTTTTTTTATTCTGCCGTATGCTGACAAGTTGAATTGCTTAATATCTAATGGTAGGTAGTCTATTATCTCATAAGGTGACTAAAACGTGTGAGTAACGCTCCTCTGAAATTCTTATAAACTGTGTCGAATAAAACAATGAATGTATTGAAATCTTTAAATTAATAACAATTTATCAACTTAAATAGTGGTTTCTTCACATTGTTAAAAAATGTCGCCGTTTATATTTTGTCAGCGTTATGATCTATACACAATCCATGAAGTAAGTTGCTCATATACTGGTGAGTCGGAAGGAAAGGTACATGCTTTGAGGGGTGATAGTACTGGTGATTCTGAACAAAATGTTTATAATAAACATATGCCCATTTCTTAACCGTTTCTGAGAAACCGAAATTAAAACAACTAGGAACGTGAAATGTGCAGGTGACGGTAAATCACGATACTGTTATCGTATGTTTTGTTTAATTGTGTACATTTCCTCACAAAACATGTTAAACACTCCACCACCAACTTCAATGCATTTTGCTGCTCTGATAGACAGCTGCTGTGTTGCTGATCTGAGCTCTTTAGTACATTGCTTTACTTGAGCACAAGCATGGTAAATACGAGCGAGAAGTTCCTCTCTTGTGTCCACCCTGAGCGTGCAGACTTCGCTTTTAAGCCAACCCCACACACAGTAATCCAATGGGTTAAGAACAGGTGATCTCGGTGACCAAGCAATAACTCCATGGTGACCGATCCAACGCCCAGGAAACGTTTCGTTGAGGTACCGTGTCACTGGCCGTACAGAATGTGCAGAAGCTTCGTCTTGCTGAAAGTACATACGAGCTCTTGTTGCCAAAGGGATATCCTCCAAGTATTCTGGTAACACGTTTTGAAGAAAATCAAGTTACCGTACTCCATTAAGACGATTATCTAAAACTACTGGACCGATGAGTTGGTCATCAATAATACCGCACCATACGTTAATTGAGAAACGTCGTTGAAAATTCCTATCTACAGTAAGGTTTAGATTTTCGTCTGCCCATGCGTGTGTTGTTGATTACGTTGAGGGTAAATGTTGACTCTTCAGTGAACGGAATACGTGGAATTAATCGATCATTGGCAGTGATCCACTGACAGAATTCTTGCCGGTGGACATCGTCTCCTTCATGCAGATGTTGTACACTCTGCCGATGATATGGATACAGTGGATACAGACTCTGCTCGTGTACTGTGCGTATCACTCTTGTTTGTGGAATAAACAACTGCACCGTGTTTAGAGCGCCACCGTGTGGAAATGTACAAAATTACACACATCATAAGATAACAGTAGCGTGATTTACCGTCACCTGCACTTATCCCGTTCCTTGTTATTTTCATTAGGTTTCTCTGAAACGATTAGGAAAAGAGCATATGTTTATTAGAAACATTTTGTTCAGAATCACCAGTACTATCACCCCTCAAAGCATGTGCCTTTCCTCCCGACTCATCCTGTATACAGTAGTATAACGAGTTTATTAGCCAAATATTGCTCTTGTCAGTAAACATTAGGGCGTGCATGTATTGGCACTGTTATTTAATTTTTATTTTTAACCATAGCGAAAACACACATGGGACTTTAAAAATTTACGTCAGCGAAATGAACAATGTGCGATAAATTTTTCATGGGTTTGTTAACGACGGTAACTTACTTCATTTCGTAAACCGTAGATCACTCGTGGCTGCTATACACAAACACTATATATATATATATATATATATATATATATATATATATATATATATATATATATATACGGACACCTTGTGAAAAAAACTTGCATTGCTCTGCCTATAAATTTTGCTTGCAGCCGTCGCATACTATTAGGAAATTTAAATGAACTTAACATCAGTAAATTTCCAAGAAACATGACAGTGTTCTAACGACTTAATTTAATATATCGTGTTTTGAACTGGATGGTACTAGGTATTGTTTATGATTTCCCACTGCACTTAATTTTCTCATATTTTGAATTGTATGAGATTTTTTTGTAGAATTTTGATTCTTTTAGCTTTCATCACAAATATTTATTTTTTTTTGTTCAATGTTAATGTCTCCAATTAAGTTTTCCTTTCTTCTTGTTTTTGTAACTTTATAACCCTACTTTAACTCCTGTGAGGGTTGTATAAAATAATAAATCCACAGAAATAATTCAGACTTGAGAAAATGGAGTCAACCAAATAAGAATTTTTTTTACAGAAGTAAAACTGATCGCCCAATTGCGGGACTTTTTAGAAGGAAAATGTAAGGATTTATTATATCAACATAATTCCTGCACTGTCAAACTTGTGACACCAGAAACTGCTGTAAAATTAACAATTAATCGATTGTAATTATATGGGATGTTTTGTGTACTTAAATGTGTTTCCAAGACAGTTCTTGTTAATTTTAAATTTATTGACAGTTTTATTTATTTTTATTTTTAAGAAATTAAATTTTTTCTCCCTAGTTTTTTTGTGTGTACAAAGAATTTTCAGCAGAGAGTAAAAGGTGACCAGCATTGTTTTAATCTGATGTGTGTGGGTCTGTCTGGTCGGCGCATTGTTTCGAACAACGGCATATTTTTTTCCGTGGGTGAGATCGCCGCAGATGGAAATTCGTATCGAGTTGTGAAATGCCTCTCATCGCGGCTCGAGTTATTTCCATTGTTGAAAGTAAGTGGCAGTTGTGGAGGTATAACGACCCCATTATTACGGCACCGACCAAGATGGAGGGAGAAAAAAAAGTGTTGGAAGGAGGATAAGGGGCAAGGAGAGAGTAAAAAAAAAAAAAAGAGAGTGAGGAGAATAAATAAAACATGTGAAGCAGAGGAGCGTGGAATTATTTTCAATGGGCAATGGGTGTGTGTACACAACTCTAAACAGAGATCCAACTGCAGGCCACTATTTTGTTTATTTAATGGCATGGGCGGTGTCCCGAGGAGGAAGAGGAAAAAAAATAACGTAATGCCGTTCGAAGTCTCTCAGCGATTGGCTGGCCTGGGAAAAAAGAATAAATTCATTGTTTGTAGAGGCGGGATTGGTGGAAGTACCTGTTCTTTTTTTTTCCGTGACGGAGAGCGTCGGTGTTGGGAGATGGTGTTGCCCCTTGCAGTCGCCCGGAGATGTATGTTTTATTACCGTCGAGCCCGGCGAGATAACGAAGTTAAACAAATGAAGCTCGCGTACCGCCGGGTCCCTCCCACACACCCCCTCCCCCACCTGGTCCAGCCACTTAGTTTGTTATCGTGTAAAGCGGTTGTGGCCTGGTCTGTTTTATTGCGATGTCCAACGTGCCCGGGGTCCATGCGCCTTCTTCAACACCCGAGGTCGGCCGTTACGACGGAGTTGTGGTCACGAGCTCGAACTGCCGACTGTCGGTCGACACCTGGCCGGAATGCGCTGTTTACACGAAGTAGACACTTCCACTAGACAGTGGTTAGGCGGGATTGATCCTTACAGCCTAGATTCTGCATTTTACTTTTCACAAAAAAACTTCACGGTTCACCTCTTAAAGTTCCGTTAGCGTTGCCAATTGTAACAGGTATATCGAACGATTCCAAAACATGTTTTCCTGGTTCACACAAATATTTTTTATCTGATGCCTGGTAAGTAAAAATTTTTTTTTGCTGTGCGTTGGGGGGTTCATCGAAACTATCAAATTTCACTGCACCTTATATCACAGTTTTGATTCCTCAATTTGCCTCATTTGGAAACACTGATCTCGGAATAAAGCTGGATTCACATCCCCCACGTAGCGTACGTACGCGTGGCAGTAGAAACAATGAAATTGCATGCAAGCATTCCCAACCTCGCGTACGCACGTAACACAGCTGATCAACTCTCTGCCTCGTACGCTACGTGGGCTAAGTGATCGTTGTGAATTCATCTTAAGGGCATGGGCCCGAGTTTCTTCGCATTTAACAACAATTATTTTTTAAACATAAATGGGAGACGATATTGTAAAATCGCTTCGTAACTTTGTTATGACTGATTTAAACTGCGTACTCTAATTTTGTCGAGTCAGAAGACTGCAAAATAGTTGCTAATTAGTTAATTAACGAAATATCCTTGTAATTGATAAATTAGCTATACTCATCATACAGTTTGTCTCGAAAAATTACATTGTATAGTAAAACCAATTTGCAACAAAGTTACGAAGCAATTTTACGATATCGACTCTTGTATGTATTTTAAAAAATAATTGTCTCGAAACCCGAGAAACTCGGACCCAAGCCCTTAATAGTTCCCGGAAGGGCGTAGAACTAAAGTATATTTTTATAATGTTGTTCTAATACTTTTTCTTTTTGTTGTAAATTATATATATATATATATATATATATATATATACTATATATATATTTATTTATTTGCAAGACAGTTAATGATTAACAATTTACTACAGTGGTTCCGAAAATATTGTTTTTAATGCAAATTAATACATTTATCAATAATTCATTCGTACAGTTTTAAGACATATATATCATGGTTTGAATCTGAATTTTTCTATTGCAACACAACAAACGGAATTTAGATTTTTGCCCCTGAAATATCACATATTTTGTGATCAAAATACAGTAAGCCACGATGAAGCAAAATAGTTTTTTTGGTGGCAAACGGTACATTATTTAAAAAAACTCTTTGGAAAAATTGTGTATCGTATGATTGTAAGCAGTCTCAAATTTTTTTTCGAGCTATTTGGTTAAAAAATATTGGAGTTATTTGCAATTGTTTTAAATAAGTGGAAGACCACGGCCTTGATTGTGATATTAATCAAATGCTAGTACCGGTACTAAGTGTCACTCACGTTAGATAATTTTTTATTATCTCCAGCGGGCTTAGACTCATCGGACGAGGTCTTCTCAAGAATATATTACTTTTATGCATAAATTATTCATCTTGGTATCAGAACTGAAGATTTAGAGGAATTATTGGTGGAGACTCAGGCATTTCGCGGGTTCAATGACCAACCGGCTGGACTCCGCAGTCCTGTGTGCACTCTTGCCTCTGATATTTGTTCATTGGCTGATGCTTCATTGAGTGGCCAATAATACGTCAGACGAGTTAATCAGGTAAGGTGAGAGGGATTTACAGCCCTTTAACAACGTCGTCCTAAGAGCCGATGAGGGGTAACTGAGGTGAAGAGACGATACGAAAGCCATGCGCCCGTGCCCGATCCAGGATTCGAACCCAGGACTCCTAGCACCGTAGACAGGCGTCTAACCGACTACGTTACGGAGGCCGACGAGTGTCGGTAAGGACTTTCATGCAGGTTTGGCTGTTGGTTCAGGGTTTCACAAACAATGACCCAATCGTGAAAATAACTCACAAGTAAACGACTTTGAAATATAGGCCTATATAGTCCTCGAACGAAAAAAGCTAATTTTTGCGTCTCCGTCGATAATGTGTATTTATAGAAACATTGCACTTTAACTACTGTATGTGAATTTTCTCACTTAATTCTTACTTAGTGTAATTTACTTTTCCTGAAATTGCAAGATGTAATAATTGTCTTAAGATTTGTATTTTTAAAATATTAAATAATTACTGTGTACTTGTTAGTATATAATGCGCGTAGTACAATGAAAGGTAATAAGTAGATACCTGAATAATTCACGTTTTCTTTTAGCCCCACGCTAGAAATTCAGCAACTGAAGTTCGTGCCACTTTCGCAATTGTCCCGTGACTTGACACTTTCTGGAAGTGACTTAGCCAATAGTACAGAAGCAACTACATGCAGGCCCACATCACAGCGTCATCGAGCAGCCAGTGAGCAGATAATGTCTGCTTGAATACACACATGTTCTTGGAGGCTAGCCTACACGTCAGTGAACACGCGAATTATTCCCGTCTCTATTAATAAGGCACGTTCGTATTGTCATATTTCAAATACATCTTACTTAATTCTTGTAATGTGTAGAAATAAAGCTAAATTCAGCATGACACATGATGCGGGCTTGTATATGATTCGTCCTCTACAGTGGTGTGTCTTACTAAGAAGTGGCATGCTATTTTTATACGTGGTGTAAGGAAACTTAACACCTAAATGTCATGACAAAAGACGTAGAATTTATATGGGCCAATGCCTACCCGAATGAATATTAACAGAGTCCTTGAAAAAGTATTTTGCAAATTACCGAAAAAAGTTTCGTGTTAAATAATGGTTATGTGTGTGATGTTAACTGTTGTTCAGATCATTAAGCTGTAAAAATTCAGCCTTTAAACGTTTCCGTTTCAAGAAAATAATAGGGGTGATTACCCTCTGACTGCATAAACTTACTTTGCCGTCAGAGTTTGTTAACATTTTATGTTGTCTTATTTAGCAGTTTATAGTAACGAATATAAAAGGTTCTCTTTTCGCAAGCGTCTCGAATGCACCTTTTACAAGAAAATTGCTCACAGCTGTTGCTGTGACACTAACACAATACCTGGTATGTAAGAAAAAGGTGTAACATTCGCAAAGTAATTGGTTTGTACGTGCACATTGGTGTCGGGAAAATGCATTCAGTGATGCAGTTTTTGAAAGTCTGCCGCAATATCCAACCAAACAAACAAATAGAACACAAATGGAGACTCGAAAAATTTGACAACAAACTGGGTTTTGCACCATTTTCCAAAAAAAAACCTTAAATATATTCTGAAAAAATACAATGCGTTTCTTCCTTTATTGTTTGCTGATTGACGGCAGCGAAGCGTTATTAAAATGCAAATCTGCGACCATTGCAATTTGTTTCCAAGCGAGGGAGAAACCCATATAAGCATCATGCGGATGATATATATGGTGTATGAATCGTTATTATAGCTCATGGAAATTCCAGTAAAGTTATTTTGTAATGTAAAGGTAGATAGTCTGTTGTGTTCATGTTTACGTCAATAACAAACTGAATTGACGAGTTTAACTGTGTCATATGCTTTTAAAATACAGGTATTAACATAGGACTGGTCAACAATGTCTGTTTATTCTGTAATTTACTGAAGTAAAATTAATATTACTTTAGTCCTAACTATGTTTTATCCAATATTTTATTTATCTTAAAGTAAAATTTGAAGTACGAAATAAGAGAGTTGGGATAGAAGCCGACCTTGCCCCCAATACCTTTTTGAATAATGGCTGGATCCGTTACTGTTCATATAGTAAATTTTGGGCATGTAGTAATATAATTTTAAATTACGTTTCTATAGCATACTTGTGAAACTGTTTATATCAATTAATATTTTTATAACTTACTTTGTAAAATTAAAAAAGAACAGAACAATTTTCGACAGTGTTTTATGCTGTGTAATTATGTTTCCGTAAAATGGTTTACATGTTTGAAAACTTTAGAATTTTCCATTTTCCTAATCTAAATTGTGGTGTGAAATATGGAAGTCGATTTGAAAGTTAAAATTAATCTTATCACAAAGTAAATATATTTTCTTTTCGTTACTGCAATACTAAAAAAGTATGTCAGAGCCATAGTTGAAAAAAAAAACTTAACCTTTCGTCACTCTAGGCAATTTCTCGCCTGAAATGGGATCCTTTACTCCGTGATTAACAAGTGCAGCGCACGAAAAACCTCGAAATGTATTGAGCGTAAAATTTATTCTTTCTTTGTTGTAAGGCTTACCAAACAATGAAAAAATTGTACAATAGCTTTTCAAACCAGCCGCGAAGCCTTTTTCTTGAGAACGTAGTTACGTAACGTCTAGGCAACGCTGATAATTAGTGGGTAATTTTGCCAGGATGAGACCAGAACGAAATACTTAGGTTACTCTCAGATAGGTGCATACATTACAGTTACTTTTAAAATATGAAAGATTTCTGACGAAAAATAAAGGTAACATTTTTATCCTAAAAGTATTAGTCTTTGTTCACAATAGTTAATGAGACTAATGGTCTGATGCAAACATTCTCCTTGGCAAAGTTTTCTAACCCGTTTTTGTATGAAACCAACCTTCAGTATGACTAATAATTTAAGAGCTTAGTTTGGCGTTTCAGTAAAACATGTGCGGTTATGTTTCAAATAAATTTCATCGGCAGCCGAATAATACCAGCGACTGTCACCGCCTATTTAAAAATTTCAACTATTCTTTTGAGCACTTGCGTACATGATTAGGATTAACGTACTTTGCTGTGCTGCTCGTCAGCTACGTTTGTGTAACTATCGTTCCTTGCCTAATAATATCAATAAATACAAAATAATTTGTGACGACCACGTTATATTATTGACGACAAAAAAAAATGTTATGGTGAGTACAAAAAGTATTTGGCTGGGTGAATGCCAATAAAATATTTTGTAGCTACTACAAAATATTTTTTCGTGCAAACGCATGGACAAATTGTAAAAATCAGTTATGAATAGATACCTCGGCTCTGGAGATAAAAATTGTTACTACCAAGTCCAAATCAATAACAAGTTGGTAAGGTAATCTAACACTCGTAACACTCATAACGCAACTTCTCATTATGTAGGCCGTAAGCTTAAAGACATATTTAGCTCACTTTTGCAAACTATTCAACTAATAGTCATGAAACTGCATATGCAGGCACCACCCATAACATTTAAGGGGTTTGCACGGTTACCGATTTATAACTAAACGTAACACACTCAGGCTTCATTGGAGTTCCACGGATGTCAGTAACTTTCATTTAACTCGGTAAACTGATGCATTTCATCACAGTAATGCATTTCGTAATAGTATATTTCACAATCCCATGTTTTAAGTCAATACTGTTAGGATTTAACTTTCAAGCTTAGATGTGAACTAGCAACAGGAACAAATGGTCTTATGTACCATGGCGTGTATCAAGTATTTTTCGTACTAATCAGATTGCCTAAAACCATGAGAGCAGTTATTTTCTGTATCTGAAGTTTGTGTAACACTAAATACGATACAGCTCAAGACAGAATAAAATGTTGACAACAGAAGAGGAATAATTACAAGGTGTGAGAGTTGGACTTCGTTTCAGGCCAGATTGATAGTATTATTATGAAGTAAGAGGAAGTGAACTACCAACATAATAAAAACAACCGGTTGCAGTGAACAGTGAGACCATGTAAAACACCGTCACACTGAGAGAAAGTGTTTGTTTAGTTAAATAAAAATATAGTCACATTATTGTTATTTCATGAAACTCCTATTTGTGTTATGCGGTCGTCAGTTACTACGAAAGAGACAAGCAAGAGTTGGCTTTCTTTGCGCTACCTCAGACAGGATCATTCATCCGACTATTTAACGTGACACCTAACCAATTCGAAAAACACAACTCAGGTTACAAAGGCTTCACCTACAGACCAAAAAGTTCCGGAATCGTATATAAAGTACGTAAAGTGTCTTGCGTTTGTAAGAGTTAAATTGGTTCTATTTTCAAAAGTTCCTCTGCCATACAACAAGAGTACTTTTGAGACGTATAAGTGCGAAAACGGCAAGGACGACATTGCATACGCACGACGTCTCACCCTAACTTCTACGATGCAAGTCACCGACACTGAGTTGAATGAAGTACAGTCCTCTAGCCAAAATTTCGCCTCTATGAGACGTTCGATGTTAACCCTGCCATTTTAAAACTTAATATTAAAGATAACGGTAACCTACCAATACGTTTTTAAAGGATGCTGTACAATTATTTTCAAGCCAAAAATCAACCACAAAGACATCAAATGTCGCCATTTTTCGCCTTGGAAAATTAAACTTTACATATTAGAGGCGAACCAGAAATGGCGCAGCCACCTGATTTGCAGTAGTGTGCTAAAACCATAATATTTGGTTCGTCTTATTTTTTCACTTAAAAGTGTAAGATTTGGTCAGCACAACTGAAAATGTGTTTGTAATTTTACTAGATAGTAATTTCAGGCGGTAACAAGCATTTAATTTTGACAATTTATTATTGAAAGTCGTAACACTCGCTGGAAAACTATGCGCTAATGTAAAGTAGCCAATGAGTAGTGGGAAAAGACAGCTGTTTGTTTCCTGGTAGTTTAAAATTATGCATTTTGGGCTTTGTCATATTAAAGAGTATGATCGAGAAAATCCTGAATTTAGATCTTTGCTAGGTATCTCCAGACAATATTGTCTGGTGAGTACCTGAGGCTGGCTCTGAATTTTGTTCTCCAAAAATGGCTGCTGCAAACTTGTAATTTGCCCCCTAAGAAATGACATTTTTCCAGCGGTAGTTTAATTTATTAGGAAACATGATATCGCAGACGGAATCGAAACATATTCCAATAAAAATAAAGCTATAAGGAACTGTCAAGAATCAAATGCGGAGTTTCCTAGGTTTGTCTGCTTGTTACTGCCGTTTTATGTGTAGTGTGCTATAGTAGCCAAACATTTTCACAAGACGACAAAGTTCAAGGTGATGTTATTATGGTCCCAAGAATGCGAAACTGAATTTACAACATTTTAAAAAATATGTATGTGTCTGCTTGTCTTAAGGTACACAAGTAGCAGGGAAGAATTTATTTTGGACACAAGTGCAGTGCTGTGTTAACACAAGTACGTGATATAAATGAGAGACCACAGGGATACTTTAGTAAATTACTGCACAAATGTGGAAGACTAATGTGTAACACGTAGGGAATTTCATATTTTAGTTTGGCAGATGTTTCATTCTGAAAGCTAATAATGCTTCGTTACTCTTAGAAATTCAATTTAAAGAACCTCCTAAGATCAAACAGCTCATTGAATACCGCACCTTCATGAGTATTCATGGGTGCTCTGATAGAATTCCTAATGCACTCTCTAGGAGACCAGTTACCTTCCTACCATCATTGCGAACGTCAGCAGGAGAAATGTCGTGTTTCTTAATCGTCGGGAAACAAGTGTTCAAGAAGTCACTCCAGTGATAGATTTCTTAACTGTAACTATAAGAAAATCATGGATCGACTGAATGTTCCTAACGTATTATCCATAACTGAGTGGATGAGAAAAGGCCAACAACCTAAGCGGAAAGAGGTATCGAATTTCGATGGTACAGTCAAATCGTATAGGGCACAGTGGAATTCATTCACACTAAAGGTTGGAGAACTCACTCTACAGGAATTATAATATGGGAGTCACATCCACTAACAGTTAGCCTTTCCATAAGGAAAACAATAAAATGCTGCAGATGAAAATTTTAATAGGACAAGACGCTTGATAAAGTTCAATTGAGATTTTACTGACTTCATTGTAGGGAGGCTGGCGAACTATGGTGCCATATGCGAGATGTCGTTTGTCGGTAGGAGAGGGACTTTGTAAGGCGCAGTACTTTATACAGTATAATATATGTAGGCATCAATTTCTCTCCATCTATACTAGTAGTATGACTTAATAGTGACATAAATACCAAACAGAATATTATCTTTACTAAATATGATAGGCATAAGTTCCGCAGTATGAAACGCTGGCTTCAAGCGGGGGAAATATATTTGCAAAGTGCAAAGTCATTATGGAGAAAGAAAAATTTTGCAAAGTCATTGACTGTGCATAATCATACTCATTCAAAAACTTTTAATGATACATCTGAATTTCATATTGATGCTAAATTTAATTCCAATTTTTACGAATTCAAATTCTAAAATTATGGTTGTTCTTAGAAAAAATTTAAATTGAATTTGACAAATACTGCATTACGTTCAGGAGTGACTCGCTGTTCTGCTTGTTACTGATGACTGTATACAATAACACTGAGAAGAGCTAGTGGACACTGCTGCATCATATTCAGCTATGAATTCGGTTGTATATTTTCACGGTTGACCGGATATGGCGTATCCTGGATGAGTGAACAAATCGCGCTAATATTTTGGCGAGACTCAATGGAATTTCCTTGGCATGTTGTGAGGAGGCATTGGTTATGAGTATAGGTAACCTCTGGTATTGTTTGGGGAATCTTCACTGCATAAAGGCATTCACATGTACCTACAACCTGGCTGCAATATTCTTTAAATTCAGTCTTGGACAACGCGGCATAGGGCACGTATCTATAAAAATTAGTGAATCATACTTAGGTATTCTTGTGACTTGCAAGGTCCCTTAAGTCTATCCCTGATAGGAATTCTCTACAATCATGTTTGATGTAATTTGCGACGTGTTGCCGATCAGCAAGAAATCAAAGGTAAAGTCCAACAGTTTTGTATTCTCATGCTTCAGATGTGGCTACAAGGGCTTTAATGAATGCCAAATATCGTTGTACACCAATATCCTATCAAAGAAGAATTTCTAATAAAGGTCCTGTTCAAATGTGTATCGTAAAGTTCATGCCTTTGAATGTTTCTTGCAATGGGACAGAATAACGTACTGCGTTGTTGTGGACATAGCAATTGCAATATTATGTCGCTCCAGGAATCGTAGTACGACTAAGAAAAATAAACGAAATACAAAAAATTATTAGAAAAGAAGGGTAGTTCGGCTGTAGTCAAGAGACGGGACACAAAATAATCTGTGAAACTCATGATAGCACAATTATGACAGCACAGACAATACTGAAACACAGACAATGTTGGACACAAGACAAGATAACAACGACGACGTCACCGACAATAGACTAGACGACACAACGAAGAAGACACAAAAGAACACAGTAGATTTCTTAAGACTGACTAATTTTTCACGATGTTTTGGGAGTTGATATATGATACAATCTTCAGGTGACTATTGCTTTTACTTCACCTGAAGGCGAGAGCAGATGTAAGGTCCCGAAACGTTGTGGAAAGTCGATTTTAAGATTTACTGTGTTCGTTTGTGTCTTCTTCGTTGTGTCGTACATAGTCTATTGTCTGTGACGTTGTCGTTATTATCATGTTTATGTCCAACATTGTCATCGGCTCATTTTTATCTGTGCTGTCATAATTTTGGTGTCTTGACTTTTATTTCCGGATATATATTTTTTACTTTCCTTTATTTGGTGTTGACTAATTCCTTGCTGGATATTTCATTTTCCGTTGTTTTCGTTTATGGATGTGTTGACTACAGCTAAACTAGGCTTTTTTCCTTAATTTTTTTTGTTTTTCGTTTGTTTTTCTTAGTCTCATACGTTGATTTTTGGAGCGACATAATAATACAAGTGCGTAAGTCCACAATAGTATAGTACTCAAAGTTCATATTGACTCTAAACAAAAACATGGTTTCGGCTTTTGGACGGGTTTAGGAGCACCAGTAAAATATTACGTATTATTTTCTATAGCATTATTGATATTGGCCTGTCAAGATGTTTGGAACTTCTTCGTTTCGAACTGAACCGGCACATGCACCTAGACAAACGACGAGATTCATCTTAAGTTAACGCTTTACTGTCGTTACGAAAAGATCGAAACCGGCAAATTCATTAATGTTTTACTATTCTTTCTGTGTGCTTTACTTTTCTCGCCTGCTAGTGTAATTAGCACATGAACTAAGTTTGTAATGCATTCAAGGTGGAAATTCAATAACATCTGACCTAAATATGTATAATGTGTTATGTTGCGGTAAATATGTAGAGACTTCAGAAATACGTAGTGAACAATTTCATACAAGCGTCTTTTGTTTTTCGATGTTGTAGTGCCTGAACTCAAGAAAGCTTCTGCGCAAGAACGCAGTTGCAGAAGGCCAAGAGAGAATTTCCAGCCATCGATTGAGTTGACATAAGAGAGATGATTGTTTACCTAAATTGCGATTTAAAATCATGACAAAGCATCCATGATTTATAACTAGTACCCTAATACTAATGATATCTGGAAGAAACGCTCAGTTGACTTTTATCGTAGGGCATCCTAATTCGTCACATGAAGTACGTAATTACATTGATTTCTGATTTAAGAAAGGATCTAGGAAGGAAATGATTGGTCACTAAAAACTGTGTTTAACACTAGCAAGTGAAATTTTGTTTGAATAAATCTGATTTATTACCGTATAAATAGCATTACCTCTGCAATATTAGCAAAATTACTAAGCAAGGCTAAACAGAACAGAAGTTTATTTGAACGCAGGTCCGAAAATTTTTAGTTTTTGAGTTGATATGTGTTGCGAGGTAACTGGTAGTAAATGTAATGTTAGATAACTGAATTGTGTACCGATACAAGTATGCCGATACCTTCATTTGTATCCTCTATGACGGATGTGAAAGTATTTGACAGGGTGTGGCAGGGCATGATTCGACATGTGCATGTGTATGAAGAAGCAAGAGGAAGTCATGTCGGGCGTTTACTGTGAGTTTCTGTGTTTATAACAGTTTCGCCGATGTTATGTCAGAAATAAATAATGCACGTTGCTTCCTCACACACGTACACACGCCCACCCTCCAAGTTTGTTAAAGTATTTTTGAGACATACTTTATAACTTAGGTATTGATTTCAAAACAAAACATTTTAATAACAACACAACGTTGTAATGTTACCACTACAAATTACTTGACTGAATAATCACCCTTAGCCACTACAAGTATTTATTTTCTTGCTATGTTTCATGTAACATTGTAGACAACTCAACTAAAAATTTTTCCTTCCGTACAAGTTCTGTATAATTTTTCATAAACACGAGGTCTTCATCTGTTAAGGAGGGGGGGGATTTATGGTTTATTCTTCTCAGGTATTTCGTAAGAGTGCGAACGCACATTGTTCGCCTGTCTCGCAGCCACGGGCAGCCGTATGCGGGTGTTATTGTCGGGAGATGCTGTTTGCCACAGGAGCTGGCAGAAGGGCCATGGGACAGCTGCGATATTTCACTTTGAACGTATGGCTAGCCGTTCGAAATTTATAATTACCCACGCGCTACCGAGAGACTCCCGCGCGCAATTATACCGTCCCGCGCCGCGATGTCACCGGAATAAATAACTTTTTTAAATTGCGTCCATGCGGAGGGGATTTACGACTTGACGCCGGCCGTGGTTGTTACTCACGTACGGGAAGGGTTAAAAGGGGTAGAGTTTAGAGGGGGAGGGGGTTTGTAACGTAACGCAGGCTGGTTATGGTGTGCCCTCGTACAGCGCGACTTTCGCGCCTGGTAGCAAGTCCCGCGGTGGGTTGTGATTTGTGCTCGCGGACAGTTGATTTGTAGGGTTGATGTTAATTTGCTTCGTTAAAGAAGAGGTCGTCGTCTCTCTTACAACTCGTCGGATGTGTTTACCGTGGCCCCGCGACGTGGCTCTAGCCCTCGTCATGCATCATCGTGGTGTACCCTCCCCCACACACCCACACCCCTGGCACCCGACGGGCACTACCACCTCGGCCCGGGCTAGCAATTATACCGCGCGCTACGGGGCAGACACCTCGACAGACACGGACTACGGGGTTCCCAGGCGCGCAAAGGTGGCGCATCGTGCGTTGTTTCCTTCCTGTGGAGCTGGCAACCCTGCCGCACGTTTGAAAACTCTTCGTGGTTGAAACACTCGTAGAGACAGGCCTCCGTCGGACAACTTGTGCAACGAACAATAAATGACTACTTAAAATAATGCATATATAACAAAACATGTCATTAACAAATAGTTTTATTTAGTTTGTTGAAAAGTTAACTGTAATAATACAATTTGACTATGAATATGGCATTAGTGAAACGTTTCTCCATGATTGACGATGAGTGTTCTGATCTTGGTATTACGGAGTGGAGAATTGTAGACGTCTTCGGCAAAAACTTTTCGTTGTTTAATATGGGAGTTATGACTCACTTTACTATATGCTCCCTGCGTCGAGGCATAATTCATATATCGGTTTGGTAGAGCCAGAAATTTTTGGTGAAAAGAATTATGGATAGAGATGATAAAAAATTGGCCGGTTTCCTGATCTGCAGGGTAGCCTCCAAGAATATCTGTGTATTCAAGCAGATAGCAGCTGTTCATTAGCTGCTCGCTGACACAATGATTAGAGCCAGTGTTTTTTGGTGAAAAGAGTTATGCAACAGTTGGTCCCAATGCCTAGAGATGATGGTTAGAGATGATGGTTTATCGCGGGAAAACGTGACTATTTGCTAGACTTCAACGTAGGTTCAGCTTATCAATAGATTATTGGCTTTTCCTTGTACGCGAAGCTACTGCCCTATTTGACTAAGCCAATAAGAATACCGCTATTTTAATATTTGATGCACGTTATTGGTCTATAGACAGCTACGTTGTGTCAGTGTTTTCAAG
>PNEQ01095595.1:0-31107 GCA_003012365.1 Medauroidea extradentata | reverse complement strand
AAGATAATAATAATCATATTTTTTTATTATGCTGAATTTGGTGAATTATTAAAATTTTTATGTAACTGTAAAAAGCATGTAAGGTATAACTTTTATTGTAGTTTTATGTATTATAACAGTTACATAAGAAAATGTATGTAAATAATTAGAAAATGAAAACCTGTACTATTATATTGTTGAATTTGTTAAATTTTATATTGTTATTAAATATATAAATGTGTATATAAATAAATCGTGCGGTAAATAAAAAGTTGTAACAGATAAATAAAGTTAATTTTAGTAGAATTTCAGTACGAAACTGCAAATAAGATTTTTTTATACAAGTATATGTAAATATATGCAAATTAATTAAAGTTTGTGGAAGAAATATAACATTAAATATGTATAAATTATATTGTTTGCATTTATTCATTATTACTATTTAATCAATAAAAATTATCGAAATTAGTTTGAAATATAAGAGAAAAAAAATTCTCAACAATAAATTGTGCAAAAATACTATTTCTTAAAAAAAAATTAATATTAAAGTTTTAAAAATAACCAAAACAAAAAAAGAGTGTTACCAAAAGATGATAAACAACTGTAAATAATTATCAAAACAAAATGTTTTAAAAATGTATTCAGCACCATGAGAAAACCAGCATTATTAAAGGGTAGCATTGAACATATACCATGCTATATTGGTAACAGCAGCCAAAGGGTTAACTCAAATCATGATTCATACCTCCATTCACACACTTTCTCCCACAACAACCACTTTCTCTTTCCATTACTCTCTTGCAACACTCCCCTTTATATTTTACTAAATTAATAAAAATCACAATTATATTATCCAGTTTCTAACCTCAAAAACAAAACATTAAGTTACTACCACATATTCAAATTAAAATTAACCCAAAATATTTGTTTACACTGCTGCTACACCTCAAGAACAGGGAAGTTTATTATTCTCAAATTTAATCTTACATTATTTTCATTATTTTCTCCACTGCCTTATTAAATTCTGCTTATACATACTACACCGATTTCAGTATTTGTATAAAGTAAGTTGAATTATTTCTCAAAGCTCTGCAAAAATCCATAATAAACCTCAGGGTTGACCTATGTAATGAAAATTTTAATTACCTATACATTACCACAGTTTTATTAAAAATTTAATATTTCAGTTACCTCTACCTTGCCCACAAGGTGAAAAACTACATAAACAACACTCAAACTAAAAAAAAATCAATATCATTAGGGTACTGAAAGTACCTAATTAAGACATTTCATGTTGTCATAAACCTAGTGGTGCCATACCCAATTAATCATTTTATTAAATTGTAAATGTTTCATCATCATCATAGAACTACACAAGAATCTTTTTACCCTGTCGAACAGGTCCCTCACACCGACACACTCCTCTTGCTCCTCCGAGCACAGCACAGGGTAATGGTTTTGTAGTAACCCTTAACCTTTATTTTCCCCTTGTCCATTCTTGTACCCCCCATCTCTAGACTCTTCTCTGCACTGCCAGCTTTGTAACACACACTTCACCCCCCAGTCCTTCTTGGCCTGTAAGCATAACTGTACTTAGGTGCCATTCCTGCATCCCCCCACTGTTCTACCTCTCTTACCATCAACACATTGTAACAATTTTTGCTCTGTTCATTTCCCAGTTCTGCAGATTCACTCCCAAGTTACTAATAAATCTGCCCTTTTTTATAATCCCTTTAACTGCTCTCTCATGGTACACAACACTAATTTCATTATTAGGCCTAACCTTGCTTTTACCTTCCTGCACCTTTGTCACTTTCTGTTCCTCTAGGCCTAAATTTACAACATTGGACACTGCACCTGGTCTCCTTACTTCAGCTTGCACTTCCTCACTATTCTCACTAGGTTTTGTTTGTCTTATACTAAATTATTTTGCACATTTCTTTATTGCACCACTCAACTCCTCAGTGTCCCTCCTAATTTCTATGTTCAGTTTATTAATTTCCCCTATTAGAACCCTATTCTGCACTTCAGCCCTAATCTGTACCAATAACATCATCTCTTTTATTAAGTCAAACAAATTTTTTTTGGTAGATGCCGTGCTTTCACAATCTCATAAAGTAGACAAGATGTGATATTGATTTACCCTGCATTTATTTATAAAAAAAAACTATTTTACATTCCTTCTGTTATCTTATCTGTAATTTATTGCACAAAAAAACAGTACTATTATGATGCACAAGTTTATTTGGCTAACTTTGGCTACCTGCCCGCACTGGTAAACACTAACCTATTGCCTATTTACCTTTTGTAAACATCTAAGGTGCATACATATCTTCTTTTTTTTCCCTTGGCATGGAAAGGGAAAGGTTACGCAGATTTGAGCCTCTTCACTGCCACAGGCATCGAAATGCCGCTGTCCTGGCACTGCCTGTTGTTGCGGGTCCTAGGGCCCCCCGAGGTACTTTGATTCACTCAGGTCCCTGTTCCTCGGCCCCAGATGTAACAGGCAGTCCAATGGGAATGCAGTTGTTGGAATGGTAAGATGTCTCTGTTCGGGCGCCAGATGTAGTGGGTTCTATCGGTGTTGGATATATTGTTTGTACTGTGATGTTGTTGTTACGGATGATGTTAACTCTTCTCCCATTCTTAATACTGAATGATATTGATTGCAGGACGACAATACAAAAGAAAAACACAAATATCTGCTATACGGCTATTTATTTGTAGCTATGATCAGTGTTTCATGATACTAGTTGCCCATGGCAAACAATCAAGATAACACTACAAAACCAAGTATAAAAGGAGAAGGGACAAGCGACATTTCGCCAAACCAGATACGCTCTAGTAAACCTTACACGAACTACAACAGTTTGCAATTATTCACAATATTACTGAGTGTCTGCCCAAGAAATCCCACACAAAGAATATAGTAGCACAGTACTGTGATTTACCAACTTTAGTACTTTATACCTATTCCACTCATTAGGATGGCTATGTGGTTACGAATTGTGCAACACCTTGTTATACCAAGTGCTAGAGCTGTGCCGATCCACAAATTTTACCGATACACCGATCTGCAGATGCTGCTAATGTGGATCGGCAGATACGGCAATACAATGCAAATACAAGTAAATTAACATCTTAATAAAAATGGTTACTGTTTCTATCTTAATTAAATAGATAAGCATTTGCATTTACGTACTGCACAAACTGACAATAAGCGATTTCTTGCACAATACAGTCAACTCTCGATTATACGACCCCGAGAATAACGACCCTTTTTCCAGGAACCATGAAAAATCGAAGGAAAAAAAATTGCGAAAAAAAATTATAATTTGAAAAAAAAAAAAATAGAAAAGGCGTTGCATTTATTATGGCCGCCAATTTTTGCAGTTATTTCTTGAAAACTGTAATGCCGCAAACTGCATGTTTGTTCTAAAAATATACGTTACTGCCCTTTCCTTCCGCACGACGCGATGGCCAACCAGCCGGCCGGCCCAAATGCCCCTTCCCAACCCACGGCCATCAGCCCGCCACTTTCCCTCTACCCCGCCAACCATTCCAAAAAGGCAGTTCGCTCACCTCTTTTTCAGTCTGTCTTTGTGCCTGTGATATTACGATTATATGTCGTGTTTATTTAAGCTTTATTACATTTTCCATTTTGTTAACTAAAAGCTATTAAATACAATTACCATAATGTCATTTAATGATGTATACGCAGTAATGTTTATAAATCATTATTCTTTTAACAAGTGAAAGCAGTTCACAATTGACACTACCAAACGTCGAGTGCATGTCTCAGATGTGCGTGGCGTAGGGCAGTACGACACTTGACAACAGCGCGTCTGATGTGTCACTAGCCGTCACATGCACTCGCGCCCACATACACGCACGCACACGCAATCGGCTCGACCGTAAATAACAGCTGTGAATACACTTGAATACATCGATGAAAAGAAAATATGAAACAGCATTGTGTAGGTTTGAAGTTGTTCAGCGAGTGCGTTATCCAAGCTTATTAACAATGATCAACATCTTGATGTTTGTAAATGTTTACTGTTGATGAACAAATTGAAACTGAGTACCAACTCCCTCTCCATGCACATTGGTGAAGTGTGTAAATAACTCGCGCACAGAGTAGAATCATTATACAAGCAGATTATTTTCACACAGCCAGTCAAGCTAGAAAGCGAAAGAACTACGAAACAAAGGGAGTAGTGTTATCATCACGTCCCATCTGCTGAGCGAGCGAGCGTCAGGAGCTGTGACTACGTAATGGTCAAAAGTGGCACACGTGACGCAGCAGACGCGTCGTTTATGTTATTTTTGAGCTAACCCGTTTCCAGATAGGTCCTTGCGCACACAAATCATCGTACACGTGTGTGTGATCTCTCGCTACCAAGCCAAGGTCCCAGGAGGCAAACAGCTTTGTCAAAACGTATGTTGTGCCAACTAGAATTACCTTGTCTGCGAAGTTTGTGCCTGATGTGTCGAAGAAAAGCCATAGATGTCAACCAATGTAGCCTATGTGCTTATTGAAATAAATTACTATTTCAGTCAACAACATTGCGGCACGCCCAGAGTATAATTTATTCAAATACGTCATTCTATTTAAAAATATTACTATTTCAATAAACTTTCTTGCAAATAACGGTCGTTGCGGGCGCAAGAATCTATATTGCCGGCGCCGTTTTTGCTTAATTTTGAGACAAACAAAGGTCACATATCTGCTTACAGTGTTACCTATTTATTCAAAATACTTCACTCTACTGAAAAATATTACTATTTCAATAAACTTTGTTGCGGTATTCTTGCAAATAACTTCCGAAAACTGTCGTTACGGGCGCAAGAATCTATATTGCCGGCGACGTTTTTGCTTAATTTAGAGCCAAAGAAAGGTCATACATCCCGTCCAGTGTATCTATTTATTCAAAATACTTGACTCCACGCCTCTGTCACGATAGCACGCTGCTAGACATCTGTAATTTGCTTGCCTGCATGTGACGGCATTTCAGACACACTTGTTGCTGTGGTGCCGCTTGCTACTTCTTCTACTGCAGGTACCGACTCGCAGTGTGCTAGGCGAGCTCAGCTGCACACTCCACTTTTGGCAATGCTAATTTTGGAATTTATGTAGTAATGATACGTGGATGTTTACAGGTATTAATGCACGTGAAATAAAAAATGTTTATCTTACATGTTTACGTAGTCTCGGATATCAGTCGATCCACCGATACCTAAATATTAGGAGTTGTATCGGATATCAGCCGATCCACTGATACAGCTAAATATCAGCAGTATCGGAATTCGCCTATCTGGATCGGCACAGCACTACCAAGTGATACTAAAAACGAAAGAAAACAAAATAATTAAGTTTTAGTAAGAGCAATTACGCCCCCGAGGCTTCACTTCCCCGCACCAGCATTCCCTTACACATCCTCGCTGCCTTGCCATGATACCCCGACAGTCACTTAGCCGGCCATCTCCCGGCGACCGTCTACGAGCTGCAATGTACGATGACTAACTTTCCTGGGCGGACACCCGGACTTGCTCGGCCGAGCAGCGAAGCGATACACCAGGATCCTACTTGTTAAAAAAAATTGGTCAGTTGTAGAAGAAAAATATGTAACATAGTTACTGAAACATTTGTGAAGCGTTTTATTCCACAATACCAGCTAAACATTAATTAGTTTATTAATTAGGGATGTGCTGCGTCATCAATCTGACGCAGATCACCACCTTTTTCGAGTTCTGTTGCACACGACACTACCACCCACGAAAGCCTAACGACATGCTGCCTTCACCACATTCCAGCGTGTCTCTGTACGTGCCTCCAAGCGAGTGAACTCTGACCTGCCTGCCAGACAAATCCCATTCCAGGAGAAGAGAGCTAAGAGGCTAATTGAAATTTTAAAAATCCAAACAAGGCTAAATATAAGAAAAAGTTGCTTAGAAAATTTGCTTAAAATTAAATTAGCTTTAAAATGAGTCCAAACAGGATATAAATCAGTTAAATTTACCCATAAAATTTACTACTTTATCTTCCTTTTACTGTTAAAAATTAAATTTTGAATAAATTTCCAATGTTGATTTCCTTACTAGCATCCGCAATTAATCTGTTGGATCCTGCCTTATACATCCTTATACTTGTTTACGTAGGCCTAGTTATGAACAACAATACAATATTAATAAAAAAATAAAATTACTAAGAGTAAGAGCTACGTGCTACTGCACGTCACAGCACGTCTGCATGTATATGCTGTTAGCAGATAGACTGATGTGTTTGGCATCATGGGCTGCTGGCATGACTCAATTTATGTCAATTATATTTTATGTCATGCTTTTTAGGAACGCAACCCTGACTTAAATCGGGAATTTACTGTATTCTCAACAACAAATTTTGGGGAAATATTATCTAAGCAATGACACCAGAAGTTCAAGTAACTAATATAACCACAGGAAGGGAAGATTGATTTAATAATAGTATCATGTGTCATATTGCTGTTAAATTCATTACAATGGGCATTAAACACTGATTGAGCTAATAAATGATATTCTGACAGCATTGCTAAACCTTGTATTAAGTGTTTTGTTGTGACAAGACTGTTATTTGGTATGACACAATGGTAACGACAACCTGCATGTTTTGCTAAGGCTTGTTGTAACACACAAAAAATGTAAACTTGGGTCCTCTTAACTAACACAAGGAAATTTACGTTTTTCTTTTAGTCAGATTGACTGTTGACTGGACCAGCAAACTTTGTGAGCTGTGTTTACTTTATACTTGTTAATGCATTATCACTTAACCACATCTAATACAATTAAAAAAAAAACCTATGTGATTGACATTAGTAAAACTCTTAACTACAATAAAAACTTAAATACTAAATACAAAAAAATTTATTAAACTAGATGCACTAAAATTTTTCAACTGCTTTAACACATGAATGAGTAACTATAATATCATAAGTAAAGAAAAAACATAGAATAATATTTCTTCTGTGATGCTAGAAAATACCCCATTAGTCGTTTAAAAAAAAAATACAAGTATTGAGTATACTATCTAAATGATATGTTTACAACAACATAACTACAAGACTACACTTAAGGGAGTTCATGTGTATATCTGTAACAGCATTATAGAATACAATAAGTGTATCGTTTAAAGAAAAACGTGTTTAATGCTATGTAAAATAAATATGTATATTCACATATAAATTGGTTAAGATTAGATTAAATTAAAGAAATTGAAGTCTAATAAAATGTAGATTTTGAGCTAATTTTAAAGTCTCTAAAAAACATCAAAAACATAATAAAAGAATACTAGTACAAGTAAATGCAATAGAAAAAGTAGCACCGTCCTCTTACTCAACGAAATGTGTAGTTTGCAACAAATATGTTTTTAAATAACATTTGAAACTGCTGAGGTTTAAGAATGTCTTTAGTTCATTGGGCAAATCATTCCACAACCGAGCCCCAAACATTGTATAAGATTGGGAGAAAAATTTTGTTTTTTTAGGTACCATGAACAGCAATGTTTCACATGAGCACGTGTGGTGATTATGATTTACACTATGTGACTGAAATTTGTCCACGGAGATATTTAGGACTTCAGGATGTAAGAGTCTTCTTTAGTAGGCACTGTGAGTGCAAACTTAACATTTCTTACAGTTCGAGCCATTTGAGTTTTTTGTGGTAGTGGCTGACATGGTCAAGAGGTTTCAAGTTAAATATATAGCGTACATAGGTGTTTTGGAATAGCTGTACTGGATTTCTTTTCTTGGACACACTCCATCGCAAAATAAATGACTGTCAAAAGAAAACTAAAAATAAGACAAGAAAACATAAATAAGCAGAATACGCTTTAGTCAACAGGATACGTACACAACATTCCAAAACTGGAATCGGGTCAAATAAAACAAGGAACAAACGAAAAATAAATGAAAATAACAAAAAAAATAAATAAGAATACTAAGTTGACATGCGACACAATAATAAGACGAAACAAAACACAAAAATATAAAACAATGAGACAAAACAAAGGACAGTAGTTTTCAGACAGTCAGTATAAACCACGTTTCGGGAACTGGAATCTGTTCCCATCATCAGGTAAACACATAGGGTTCAGAACACGAGTGCGATGGATCATCAGTCATTGCATAGTTCTTTCAAAGATCGTAATCGCTGTAGTATTGCAGCTGGTTTGCATGTTACATCATTGTATACAACATTGCAGTAATCGATGACAAGGAAAATAAGTGACTGTACAATTAGTTTTTTCGTCTCTACTGGAAGAAAGTTTTTCATGCGCTTAAGAGAGTATAAAGATGTAAATACATCCCTGCAAATTTTTATTGACATGATCTGTCCAAGTAAGAAATTCATAAATTTTAATTCCTAAGTTAGTTAGTGTTTGGTCACTTAAATTTGATGGTCATCTACCAAAATTGTGTTGATTTTGAGCTAAGCAATCGTACTTTATAATTTTTTTGATCCAATTATGGTATACTGAATCTTAGTGGAATTTATTTGCAACCCATTATTTTTGGACCAGCGAACAATATTAAACAGCTCAGTGTTAACTTGATCAATGCTTGTGTACAGTTTACTGGGGAAGTCTTCAACATACAAGTGGTAATTCACACTCTGGAAAATCATTTATGAACATAGAGAACAACGTGGTCCAAGTAATGACCGCTGGGGAACACCACGTGGTATACTGAACCAAATAGAAAGAGAAAGATCCGTTTTAATGCATTGTTTACGTTCGATTAAACATGAATCAAACCAATTCACTGCATCGACGGAAAAATGGAAAAATGAATAAAATTTCTGTAAAAGTAACTTATGATCTACATTATTAAATGCCTTACTGAAATCAAGGAGTATTATCACAGTTAGTTTCCTATCACCCGAATTTTTTCTTATATCATCTTTGATATGCATTATGGCTATAGTAGTGCTATGATTACTCCAAAAACCCCAGTTTTCAGAGAGATGTTGAATATATCTGTTAATAGATCAATAACAAATGTTAAAATTTTTTTAAGAATGTTATTAAAATGTTGTCTGGGCTCACAGCTTTAATTTGGTTAATTGAACGTACATCAGTAGTGGTGACAATATGTTACAAAAACTTTTTGTTATGATATGAGGTTTCTTTACAATTTTCTTCCTCGAACTTGGAGTTGGAAGACGACACTGTGAGTTGTCAAATTTGACATTAATTTTTGTTCTAGACACAACGAAAAAATTGCATATTCCATATCTTCATGATAGTCACCGGTTTTTTGTTTCGATTTAAAAAGCAACAACACATTTCGTACAAAGCTTTCTTCGCCACCAGCATGCACGACTATCAATCGTTGTCCTATAACTGATGGATTTTGTTACCCCCAGTTCAGTGCTTGATTGCCAGCAAGAGCTTATACTACGAGTAGCATGTAGATATGTTTCATCAATGTATACTATATTCCGCCCTGCATTTCAGTACACACAAATTTCTAGTAAATATTTCCCTCTCTGTGCGGAAATGTCAGGTTTCTCGATCAAAATTTTTCTTCTAGAGTGACATTTTTTCCATTGTAAACAGAGACGTTTCAACAATTTTCGCAAGTATTCTTTGCTACAGTTCAAAATACTGTTGTCTCGTAAGGAATTTGTCTAGTTCTTTAATGTCAGCACTGTTTTTTAACAGTATAAAATTCATGAATTTTTCTACGTACTGCACATTCCGAAAAGTTATCAACTTCAATTATTTTCTTTAGTTATTTGTTCTTATCCGTGGGAGTAGAAAATGGAAAACTAGTTTTACTTTTAACCTTACCGTCGGTAATGATGCTTTTGATGGTTGACTGACAAATACCTGTTGCCGCACTTGCCAACTGTATGACATTGTAATTTAATTTGTATAAACATTTTTGTTATTTTAAATGTGTAACAACATTGTAAACTATTTCCCGAGCTTGTCGTCGTAATGTTGAACCTGCTGAAATGTGCAGCTTAATTCCTGAAGTGGACGCCATAAGACAACATCATTATCATATTGTGTAAACCAACCTGCGAAGCCCCTTCTCACAAGCGACCCAAGCGACGTGTGCAGGCAAACGCACAACAGTACATGGATCCCCTCCACTCCACCCCACTCCAAACCACGCGACTGCTGCCTGACCTTGGGGTCTGTGCATATCGAAAACAAAGTTGCTGTATTATACTGATAATATGTTATTGAAATGTAAGGTGGAAAAAGCTATTATTAAAAAAAATCTGCAATATCTTACCACTTGCCTCACAATTTTTTAATTCCAAAATAAAACATCCAAGTATCAGTTGCTTAACTTAACTTTTCCGTTAACTATTGTTAAATTACAATTTTTTACTTTATACGGACACATTCCTTAGTGCTAATAATATTATTTAAGTTTGCCCTGACACGTTTTGCACTTTAAGGTTAGGCCTGCTGGCCTATGTGTTAATCTTACGCCTGTGTTGCCACAACTTTTATCATAAGATATTTGTTTGAAATTATAATCATATTTACTGTCGCTACTGGACAAATGTATTTCAGGTTTGTGAGATTTGTAAAATGTAAATATTGCAGCACGAAGGAGATAATAAACTAAGGCGGTCATGTAAACAAACATCTTAACCAAGCCACGTGCTTATAAGAGACATTCAGTAAATTAATAATATATGTTTTGTTAAATATTTGCTCACATATTGTATAAATAATTTGTTTAAATATATTTTGTTTGTTTTCATTCTATTTTAAACAGCAACACAGGAAAATACGTGGTGCTTTGGTTAAAGTTTTGTGTGTGCTAAAGTAGTTTGGTTTTCGTCAGGATTTATGTGGGTGTTGTTGTAGCACGCATACAGCAGCAGACAGCCACACCACCACCCACTAACAGTACTTTTCCATACCCTTCTGTGGTATATAAAAGGGGCAGTTTGCCCCCAGTAGTCAGTCGTCTAATACCTGGCTTCTTCTTATCATATAGTAATTTCAATTTTTTTATTAATATTGTGTTGTTCATAACTAGGCCAACGTAACCAAGTATAAGGATGTATACGGCGGGATCCAACAGATTAATTGGGGATGCTAGTAAGGAAATCAACACTGGAAATTATTCAAAAAGTAAATTTTAACAGTTGAAGCAAGAGATAAAAGTAGTAAATTTTATGGGTCAATTTTATCTGATTTATATCGTGTTTGGACTCATTTTAAAGCTAATTTAATTTCAAGCAAATTTTCTAAGTAACTTTTTCTTATATTTAGCCATGTTTGGATTTTTAGAATTTCAAGTAACCTCTTAGCTTGCTTTTCCTAGAATGGGATTTATCTGGCAGGCAGGTCAGAGTTCACTCGCATGGAGGCATATACAGAGACATGCTGGAACGGGCGAAGGCAGCATGTCGTTAGGCCTTCAACGTGGGTGGTAGTATCGTGCAACAAAACTCGAAAAAGGTGGTGATCCGCGACAGATTGATGATTCAGCACATCCCCAATTAATAAACTAATGAATGTTTAGCTGGTATTGTGGAGTAAAATGCTTCGCAAATTTGTCAGTAACTATGTTACATACTTTTCTTCCACAACAAATGTGAACTGAGCAGTTTTTTTAACAAGTTGGATCCTGATGTATCTCTCCACCGCTAGGCCGAGCAAGTCCGGGTGTCCATCCAGGAAAGTTAGTTGTTGTACATCAGAGATCATAGATGGTTGCCGGGAGATGGCTGGCGAAGTGACCGTTGGGGTGTCATGGCGGGGCAGCGAGGACGTGTAAGGGAGCGCTGGCGCGGGGAAGTGAAGCCTCGGGGGCGAAATTGTTCTGGCTAAAACTTCATTATTTTGTTTTCTTTCGTTTTTAGTAGCACTAGGTATAACAAGGTGTTGCACAATTCGTAACCACATAGCCATCCTCATGAGTGGAATAGGTATCAAGTACTAAAGTTGGTAAATCGCAATACAGTGCTACTATATTCTTTGTGCCGAATTTCTTGGGCAGACACTCGTAATATTATGAATAATTGCAAACTGCTGTAGTTTGTGTACTGTTTTCTAGAGCGTAGCTGGCTTGGCGAAATGTCGCTTGTCCTGTCTCCTGTTATACTTGGTTTTGTAGTGTTATCTTGATTGTTTGCCACGGGCAACTAGTATCATGAAACACTGATCATAGCTACAAATAAAAAGCCGTAAAGCAGAAGTTTGTGTTTTTTGTATTATCGTCCTGCAAGCAATATCATTCAGTATTAACAACGGGAGAAGAGTTACATCATCTGCAACAACATCACAGTACAAACAATACACCCAACACCCATACACCCCATTACAGTGCCACTGTTTGAGTTTAAGCCTGACGAACAGTGAATGCCAGCTAGGAAATAAGCCTGGTTAACTACTTACAAGCTTTTCGGCATGATTGTTATAACCAGTGGCTTCAGTACATTTAACAACTGGAATATTTAACAAACAATACAAAAAAGCATCATTAAGAATTATGTAAGTGTTTGGAACATGCTTTTATTTTTCCTGTCACAAAAAACTTAAAACATTTAAGTTTCATGATACAAAAAAATGTCAAATAATGCCCACGTTCTGTATTTAATATGTAAGAACTGAAAGTGGTATGCCATGTGGTACAACCTTCCTGGCTGGACGCCATATTGTGGACTCTTTTAGACCGCCCGATTCGAAGCCTCCCGCCAGCGCCTCCCTTTCCTCCCCACCCCGTTCGTGCTCCGCGCTGCGTGCGCATTTCCCCTCCCCTCCTCTACCGCTTCCTTTGTGCCGGCTCACGGCCAGACATCAGTTGTGTTTGTAGCTTCGACCCGAGCCGTACCTGCCTGCCTCTTCGATATGTGACCGCTTATGGTAAGGTGATAATTTCACTTTCTTTAATTCCTGTTCCGTCCTGCCCGATCCGCTTCTACGCCGTTCTCTTGTTCAATGACAGTAACAATCGTTGTTCGAGAATGTATTGTAACTATTGTATCCTTGATATTTTTTAATATACAACGGTGTTGATTTCGACCTTTGGGTCACATAGCTGATAATCCTGCCTTCCCCTGGCCATAGATACTCCCCGAGTGTTCTCTAGTATGTTACAGTTTAGTGTGAGGTTGGGGTAACGAGTCCCATAGTGTCACAATGCTGCACACCTCTGCTTCGGTTTCGAGTCCCAGGCAGGGGAACATAAATGCGGGATTTTCAGTGTTTGTTTGGTTTTCATGAGGGTTTTGAATTAGGTTACTGCATGACGTTTTGACGTTATCGCAGATCGGGGGACCAAGTTTGTAGCCCCTCATGGGCTATTTAGAATTGGCACAGTATCTTAATGAAGCGGGAGTAGCTTTTCGGCCCGAAGAAACTGTTACCAAGTTGCGACTAATGGCTATAGCTTATGTAGGTAATCTAATGGGGATCAGCGTTGCGGCCTTTGACGGGCGCACAGTCTACCTTGTTAGGGAGTATATCCCTGGTGCCCAGATTAACAGTTATTGAGCCATGAACGGTTTTAGACTTCTTTGTAGAGGTGGATCGCCTGCAAGCGACCCAATTAGTCGACTCGTTTTTCCTACAGGCCTTATTGCCTCGAGTAATGGGGCTGACGTAAGATGTTTTGAGTGACGTAGTATCGAATGTCGGGAGTTACGAGAACTTTAAAGAATGACTGATTGAGTCGGTTGGGTCTTCCCGAGTGTGGAAATCGGTGAAGGCAGACTCAGTCAATCGATTTCAGCAGACTGGGGAATCTATTCCTTCCTTTGTCCAGACTGTGTGTAACTATGCCTGGGCGCTTAATTTGACTTGTGACGAGTCGAAAGTGATTAACGGTGTTTTGGATCATTTAAGGCCCGAAGTGAAGGTGTTGCATGCCTTGTTCCCGCAACCGACGACACTGGCCGAGTTGCGTCGTTTGGCCGTGGAGTTACAGCGAGAGGTAGATTTGAATGAGGAGTACCGTTGTGGTGCCGGTGTGATTGCGGCTGATGACAGGGAAAGGGAAAGTGGTAGTGGGGAGGTCCGTCATTTGATGAGTGAAGGATCGGCCCGCGGCCGCCATGATCGGAGGTCTGAAGGTAGTAGTATGGGTGTTGTAATGACAGAATTCTGTCCTAAAGAGTTGAGTAGTAGTCAGTGTAGCAATTGCGCCAAATCGGGGCACAGAGCTGAAAGTTGTGAAGAAGCACATGTTGCGAAGGTTGAACGTTTTAGGTGCGGTAAAGTTGGACATTACCGAATCTCGTGCAATTCGGGAAACGAGGGCGGCCCGCATGCGTAATCCTGAGGCGACTGCATTATGGGCCAAGAAAGGTAATTATTAAAGAATGTTATGGTAATGTTGGCTGGGGTGGTGAATTGCGTTTAGGTTTGGTTGATACCGGTTCATCCCATTTGTTTGTGAAATTTTCTTTCTTAGTGTATTTGCGGGAAAATAAACCCTCTGTAGTAAAGGGGAAAGTTCTTGACACAATGGTTCGGGCCTGTTTAGCAGACGGACATGTGACTACGTGTAATCTCGCAGTGTTTTTACATATGAAAATAGTGAGATTTTCGTGGACATGGAAGTTCTGGATTTTTGACGATTTGATTGCTGAAATTGTGCTACGGTTAGACTTCTTGGGTGAAACGCAGGCGGTTATTAATGTGGGTAAGGGAGAACTGTACTTCGCATTCGCGCCTGACGCGAAAATGCAACTTAAAGAACATAGAAGGAGCATGTTTGTAAGCGAAGGTTTGGGCGTTATGCCGGGCGAGGATGTTCGTGGTCGGATGGAGGAGGTGGTGCAGGAGTACGCTGATGTTATAACTCCTAAAACCGGACGTTGTGACGTATTACCTTACCGATTCACGGTCACTAGCGATACGCCCGTGCGACAGCGGCAATTTAACTATCCTCCACCTAAATTACACATTTTCCGGGGTATCATTGATAAATTGTTGAAAGACGGGGTGATCTCAACTTCTAAATCGGACTATGCGTGTCCCGCGTTTTTGGTCAAGAAAGGGAATGGTAGAAGCTACCGTTTGGTGACCAATATGATGGTCATCAATAAATTGATTTGAATGGATACATTTCTAATGACGACTGTGGAAGTCGCTTTGCAACATTTAGGGAAGGCCGAAGTCTTTTCTCTATTGGATTTGAACCATAACTTTCACCAGTGCTTGGTGCATCCCGACAGCCGAAAATATACACCCTTTTGCACCCTGTGGGCACAGTATGAGTTCAATTGCGTCTCGATGGGGGCGTGTTTTGGTACTCAAGCTTTGTCGCATGTGATAGATCATGTTTTGTCAGATCTTAAATTTAAGTACATGTTTAATTACATTGACGACATCGTGATATACAGTAAGTCAATGGAAGATCACGTTGAACATGTCCGGGAGGTGCTTCGGCGTTTGCGACGGGCGGGCCTGACGGTTAACCCTTCTGAAGTCACGTGGTGTTCCGATTCTGTGCGGTTTTTGGGATATGTAATAGCAGAGGGGAAGTTATTCATGGATCCGGCAGAAGTGAAGCCGATTGTTAATTTTCTGCGTCCCATTTCCCTCAAGGGTATTTCTAAATTTGTGGGCATGATGGGTTATTATTCGCGATTTATACCTCAGTTCGCGGAAATCACGGCCCCCTTGAATTTGTTGAAACGGCGTGGTCAGCCTTTTGTTAGGGGTAGTGATCAAGAGCAGGCCTTCAAGCGATTAAAGGCGGAGCTGGCTATAGCCCGGTATTAAATCTTGCCAATTTTGACAAACGTTTTGTTCTTCATGTAGATGTGTCATCGGAAGCGCTAAGGGCAGCTTTGGGTCAGATGAGGAATAGTGCAGTTGTTCCTGTGGCCTTCGCGAGTCGGGTATTGAATGGGGAGAGGAAACTCAGCGCGTACGGAAAAGAGGCGCTAGTGTGTGTTTATGGGGTGACGCGGTTCACAGATTATCTGGATACTGTTGAGTTTGACCTGAATTCTGACAATCAGGCTATCACTTGGTTGCTGTCCCACTCTGATGAAATCGGGAAATTAGGTATTTGGGCCTATCGCCTGACCTGATTTAGGTTACAGATCCGTCATATTCCGGGGAAGGAGAATGTTGTTGCAGACACACTTTCCAAAATGTTTGCTGTCGAGAATTTTGAACCGGATGTGGATGTTCCTATTGTGTCGTGTGGCGCCTTCGTTAGCGCACCTAATTTTTATGTAGGATTAAGAACTGCCCAGGAACGGGACAAGGAGTGTCGGCAGTGGGAACGTGGGATTGCAAAGGGGGAGGTGCTACCGTTCGCCATGAAGGATGGATTATTGCATTATGTGGGTCAGAGCCACCGTCAGAACCTGTTAGTGGTTCCTCAAGTTTTCCGTGCTGAGGTGTTGACATATTTCCATTCGTCAGCGTTCGGCGTACATTTAGGCTGTGAACGAAAATATAAAAAAAATAGCATCTAGATTTTAATGGATGGGGTTAAGAAAGGATGTCAACGATTTAGTGACCAAGTGTCAAGATTGCCTAAGAGCAAAACCAACTCACAATTCTCGCGTGGGTTTGTACTCCATTGAGGATGTGACCTTTGTGTGGTAAACGGTCCACATTGATGTGTTTGGACCGGTAGTTCGTTCCAGACGGTAGAGCGTTTGCGTTTTGATTGTGATGGATGTATTTTCAAAGTTCGTATTCCTTCTCACAATGAGGAACATGACCGCACGTACGATTGTTCGGCATCTGACAGAGAAGGTTTCGAGTGATAATGCCACCTATTTCGGGTCTGAGGAATTCAAAAATATGTGCCACAGTTGGGCGGTAAGACATTATACGAGTAGTCCGTATTATCCCTGTGGTAATAGTGTAGAGCGTTTTAACCGCAATCGTAAGATAGCGCTCACTGCCTTGTATAATACCGACCATGTGGCCTGGGACGAGGACCTGTATTTGGTGACTCTTGGGTTCAATTCGTCTGTTCATAGTGTGACGAAGCAACACTCCGGCAAGTGTGTTTTGGGGTCGTGACCTGATACACCCCTTGCTTAACATCTGGTGTGTCCCCTCTCCATCACTGCCGATGTCTAATGGTCAGCGTGAGCTGTTGGCTCAGGAAGTTGCTGGGAATCTGGTGGACGCGAAACAGCAGGTGCAAGCACGGGTTAACGCCGGTCGATTGCCGGCTAATTTTGCTGTAGGAGATGTTGTGTATTGTCGTTCCTATGTGCAGGCGTCGAAGTTGTGTGCAACCACTAGTAAATTGCAGCCGCCCTACATAGGACCACTGAGAGTTAGCAGATTGTTGGGGCCTAATACCTTGTTGCTGCAAGACCCTGTTTCAGGTAAAACGGTTCGTAAGGCCCATGTGACCCATGTCAAGAAGGCACCTGATGATGAACAAGACCAGTGAAGACGTCAAAGGGACGAGGACGTCTCATCTCTGCTTCGTCGCCGCCCCTAATGAAGAAGCAGTAGTGTTTGTGTTATGGTGGTGTGTTATGTCTTGTGTTAGTGTTTTGTGTGTAGTTGCCGGCGTGTTTGTTTATGTTAAGATTCAGTGTTAGTTGGTGTTTTTGTGTGTAGGTAGGCGCGCTTAGCTTAACTTAGTTTAGGTTAGATTAGTTAGTGTAATTTATTATTGTTGACTAACAATGTGTGAATGTGAGGGAAAATGGGGTATGATAGTTTAGTTAGTTAAGTTGTTTAGTATAGTTAGTATAAAGATAGTGGTGTAAGTTGCGCAAGGTATTGATACAGCTGGTAAATGTGATAGTGTGAACACTTAGTTGAGATATATATGTACTGATTAAGGTTCAAGATTATTATTATAATCCAGCTGGAGGAGCAATGTCTGCATGGTTACTTTCATTATAATGTCTATGAATACGTTTATAGGTCATTCGGAATAAAGTGAGCACTAAAAAATTAACCTTTCAAAAAAATCACTAGCCGTTGCTGCATATAATTAAACATTGACAACAGTTACAGTACTGCTTATACAGTTGGCAGCGAATTATCGCACGTAGTTCCGTGTATTTTATATTTAAATACAACATTACTGAAAGAACATAAAATGGAATCGACCTCGTCATACTTAATATTCTATAAAATATTTATTTATGATAATATTGACATACTTACTGCCTGTATAAGTTTACTTAAATGGCGCCAGTAGAAAGTGATTTAATCCGGGCCGTTCAATTCAACAGTCGTTAGCGAAACGCGTCTAGCGCTACGCGCACTGACGTAGTTAATTATTTCACCGACAGGTGGCATCAGAGTTAGGTTTTCGCCACTTAGCTTGGAAGCGTTTAATGATGGTATCGGACGGTACAAGAGGAGAGCGTTGTTGTGTTTGTCCGTTGTGCAATAAATATGGGTTTCTGATAAAACATATTCATAAGTATTAGAAGTGACTGTTTCCTCATTGGTAATATGTAAGTAGTTATGTGTTACGATTGTCAACATGAGTATCTTGATTTAGAAACAGCAACTTTTTTTTTTGGTTCATACACTAAGAAAATACGTTGTTTTTGTTGAGTGCGTCGTTGTTCATGGCAGTATAACTGAACAGGTTTGAATTATTAAATTGTGTGTGTCATTATGGCGTGTTTTTTTTCTTTGTTGCGGTTTCGAGTTATAAATTCGATTTTCATGTGTACATATTTACGAGATACGTAACGGCAATAGTGTGGGTCGTATAAATTAAGAGTCGATGCACAGAAACCAGTATTAAAAGACGTTAACTCGCAGGTATTTATAACTAAGATTACTATTGGTTATACATTTTATTCAATACCCGTGTATTTAATGAGTAGATATTGTTGATAACATTTTCAGCCAAGTGTAATGTAGATGTAAACATTGTACAAGCCAATGTAAATTAAAGCACGTGGCAATGTTTACGTTTACATACCGCGTAAAGATATAAACTGACAGAAAATATAAATTAATCAGGGCTTTTTTGAGAGCTCACTTTATCCCGAATCACTTATATCAGTGGATAAGTAATGGCCATTCATTTAAAGGTGTGTGTATTTGAATATGAATTGTGTGATTTATAATGGGTTTTATTATTATCATTGTGTAGGAGCTATGTGATACGAAGTATACAGTACTGAGTGGGTGACGACCCTATTCATTTTATGATTATTGAATGTATAATGGAGCCCCTGTATTTTGAAAATTTATTATTAGGAGGGGTATTTTATATGTGTATGTTGGTGTTGAAAGAGTGTGTATTAACGGAGGTGCAGTAACCTCTCTGGAATGACATGTGTGAAGGAATCATCATGCTGTATTTTTGATTAATTAGGTATATTGCTAACTTGTAAGGTGATCGGTCACTGTTTCAAGAGTGTGCTTATTTACATGTCACCCGACCTTGCCCTGGTTCCTGGAAAAGCGCTGGACTTTTGGGAGAAGAGGCCCTCTGGTTGGGCTGTCGCGCCATGTGGCGCTTAATGGTCCTGATGTCGAGGTGTTGTCCTCGGAGGTTGGCGTCCACCTTTTGGCCCTGGACGTAGCCATCTCGTTGGAGGACCTACACTGTGTCCCTTCGTCTGAGCTTGGATACAGCCTTTTGGTTGGAGGAACTCCCCGCCCGATCCGATTGACACTTGGTGATCTAATTATGTGGACTTCAAGAAGATCGAAGACTCAGGGGGGGGGGGGGAGTTGTGCCATGTGGTCCAACCTTCCTGGCTGGACGCCATATTGTGGACTCTTTTAGACTGCCCGATTCAATGCTTCCGCCAGGTCATCCCCTTCCTCCCCGCCCCATTTCTGCTCCACGCTGCGTGCACATCTTCCCCTCCCCTCCTCCGCCGCTTCCTTTGTGCCGGCTCACGGCCAGACGTCAGTTGTGTTTGTAGCTTGGGCCCAAGCCGTACCTGCCTGCCTCTTCGATATGTGACCGCCTATGGTAAGGTGATAACTTCACGTTCGTTAATTCCTTTTCCGTCCTGCCCGATCCGCTTCTACGCCGTTCTCATGTTCAGTGACAGTAACGATCGTTGTGTGAGAATGTATTGTAACTATTGTATCCTTGATATTTTGTAATATACAACAGTGTTGATTTCGACTGTGGTGTTACTTTTGACCTTTGGGTCGCGTAGCTGATAATTCTGCCTTCCCCTGGCCCTTGATACTCCCCAAGAGTTCTCTAGTATGTTACGGTTTAGTGTGAGGTTGGGGTAACGAGTCCCATAGTGTCACAGTGGTTTAGCGCTTTACAGATTATATTTTACGAGTCTTTCGCAAGATGGTGCTTATCATGATCAATATATCTTTTTCCTGTCATGTAATTTTCCCCAAACAGCACTGCCTTACGCAAGTAAACGCGCACATGGAGAACACGGAGAATGGGTGGTAGCAGCGAGAGACTTGACAGCAGTGTGGCGGCCTGGCCAATGATATGAAGCAACATACAGTAATCATACATTCATAGGAATGTGTGTTGTTATCTGCTGACTCATATTACATAGTGGTTCATTTCCCAAAGCCTGTGTGGAAAAAGTAATCAGCAGTCACTATTAGTCACCTCTGCTGAGCAAGTGTTGTCGCACTCTGCCCTGAAGGGGTTAGCATTTCACCCACAGAATTAGGCTAGCGGGCCTGAGACACTGGTTTCTGTAGGGAGCTGCATGCTGTGCCACGCCCGGGGAGTGAAGCACCGGAGTCAAGAGCGTGCTTGCTGTACAATTTCCAACTTTAACTTTGGAGAGGTCTGTGCCCACTCACCTAGACCAGTTCCTGCAGAAGGCGGCGCTTCTTCTCCGAGAGCTGCTTAGGATTTTGCTGGGTCTCCCACTTCAGTTGCATGACACGTGGGTGAGGTGCTGCTTCGAGCCTTGGTGGAGACTTCATTGGACTAATGATAGGTTTAGCCCACCGCCTGATTTCTTGTAGGGTACAACTAAAATTGTCTGGCCTATATGTCTGTGGCCAATTCTCTGCATCTCGTGTAGGATACTGCCGACTGAGGGCTGGTAAATAAAGTGTCTTTCCTTGCACTTTCTAATACTCAGGAATGAGTCCTGTAGGTAGCGGCTTGGAAAGCGAGCTAGAGTTATTTTATGCAATGCTACTCATTCTTTCTTTTCCTGAGATGTTAAAATATTCTCTGTGTCAATATTAATGATGAGAACTTGGTTGTCTCACATTGAATACTGAGAAATAACATGCTGAAAGACTTTCACAATTTATTTTCACAGATTTCTGGTATTTACATATTAACAAATCACTCTAATTTTCAAAACTGAATATTAAATAATTACGCTGAAATACAATTTACTTTTGACTGTGTGATCTTGAACTGGACAAGGCGTCCAGCTCTACACATTACTGTCAGAAGATATATATGTTTCTACAAGACGATATAGACTTGCTGTGTTTCGTCCAGATATCTTTGTTTAAAAGCCGCGCGCCGTGAGTGAGTGCTCCCGTAGACATGTGATGTACCCCCTTCTCCCCCTTCATCGTGTTCGCCAGGAGTCTTGAACTTCGTAAACCTTCGGCCGTCTTCGGCTGTTCTCGTGCCTCCCCTCCCTTCCTCCCATCTTCCCGGCCATCTGCCGGGTGGAGTGAGCTGGCCCGTGGCAGTCGTAGCCCGTGCTCCGTCTTATGAGGTTGGTCCGCTCTTCTCGTGGCCGACATGGCACCTACGGTACTTCCGTCAGTTCTTGGTAAGTTTCAGTTACGTTCGCATTAGTTTGTTTAATTATTTCTGTCTTGCATTCACTTTCTCGTTAATTTCACTCACGTTTGGTGCCATTTCGGCCGCGAGGGGAATGTTCCCTTTTGTTTTGTTTAACTCTGTGCCATTCGACTCCGCTACAGTTCATTGTGTTTAACATGAATAATGTCGCATTGCGTTCATCCGACGTATTTGTATCCGTCAATTTGTAATTTTCACAGTAAATGTAATTGCTTTAAATTTTTGTTGTTAAGTAATTTATGAGTGGTTAGTTGCCCTGTCCTAATTTTGAGTGTCATCAGTTTATGTGCAGTGGGGGAGGATAAGGACAATTGGCTCTGACGGGCGTGTTGTTACACGCCCGTGTGATACAGGCTAGCAGAACTTTGTGTTTATTGTGGTAGCACAAATTGAGCGGCATACGTCTGAGTGAGACTGGCTCAATCTTGCATTCGAAGCCTCGAAACACAACTTCCGCAGGATTTGACTTTCTGGTTTCCGCCGTAATTGGGACGTGCCACGTAGAGGCCGCTGAAGTTAACAGGGTATGTTCCTTTTTACTACATACTTGCCTAGAGTATCTCGTACTCGCAAAGGGCAAACCTAAGGTACTAGGTTGCGGTAGATAGGAAGAATGCAGACGATGGCTCCCTGGGTCAGGTAGCAGTCATGCGTAGTTTTTACGGCAAAGGAAGGATGCTAATCTGGCTCCGTGGGTCAGGTAGCAATCATGTGTGGTATTACAGGATGACGATGGAGTGCCTAGGAGAGCCTGAAGAGGAAGCCGGGACTTAGACGACTGACTACTGGGTGCAAAATGCCCCCTTTATACGCCACAGAAGGGTATGGAAAAGTACTGTTACTGGGTGGTGATGTGGCTATCTGCTGCTGTATGCATGCTACACCAACACCGACATAATTCCTGATGAAAACCAAACTACTTTAGCACACACAAAACTTCACCCACAGCACCCCGTATTTTCCTGTGTTGCTGTTTAAAATAGAATGAAAACAAACAAAATATATTTAAACAAATTATTTATACAATATGTGAGCAAATATTTAACAAAACGTATATTATTAATTTACTGAATGTCTCTTATAAGCATGTGGCTTGGTTAAAATGTTTGTTTACATGACCGCCTTAGTTTATTATCTCCTTCGTGCTGCAATATTTACATTTTACAAATCTCACATACCTGAAATACATTTGTCCAGTAGTGACAGTAAATATGATTATAATTTCAAACAAATATCTTATATTAAAATTTGCGACAAAACAGGCGTAAGATTAACACATAGGCCAGAAGGCCTAACCTTAATGTGCTAAATGTGTCAGGGCAAATTTAAATAATATTATTAGCACTAAGGAATGTGTCCGTATTAAGTTAAAAATTGTAATTTAACAATAGTTAACAGAAGAGTTAAGTTAAGCAGCTGATACTTGGACGTTTTATTTTGGAATTAAAAAATTGTGAGGCAAGTGGTAAGATATTGCAGATTTTTTTTAATACAGTGAAACCTCGTATTTACGTTACCGTTATTTACGTTTTCCCGCGAATTGCACTTTTTTCTTCAGGTCCCGTTTGTCTGCCATTTAGTGCAGTGTTAAATTTTTCAGCATATCACATCATCAAAATTTTATTTTTCCTGCTGTTTACATTTTTTGCCCACGTTTTCGCCATCCGAAGACAATAAAAACACGAGATTTCAAAGTCATAAAGAAAGGACATCTAAACTGGTTTGGAAATAGAACAAAGAAGAAACAGCACAACAGGTTGGTGATCACGTGCAAAGCCATATGAGAATGACCGTGATCGCGTGTAACGCTAACGCTCACGGCACAATAAATTCAAGATGGCGGCAAGAAAACGCTGCTGCCGCTAGTGCTATCGATTGTCCGGACGCTATTGATATATTCACGTTGGCAACATTGATCTCTTCACGTACGTTCATTTGTCTTTGTAAGCGCAAATAACTGTAACTTTAACCTACAATTTGCAAAACGTGTTTGAAAGTCAAGCAGTTGTGTTTTAAATAATTTCCATTTTAGTGCAGCGTGTTTTAGATGGTTATAAAACGGTAATGTAATCGAAAAATAATAGCTAACATTGTCGATAAAACAAAAACAGATACTGTAATAATGGAGAAGTGTGATGAGTTCGTGGGAACATGTGTTGATCTTAATAATGAAGAACTGTACATTCCCATTCAAATGCTTATCGTGTTTGTCAAAATTCATGATAGCATTTGCAAAAAAATGGTAAAATGCGGAACAGTATTTACCAAACGATAAAAAAAAATCGGATCTAACATTTGAAGATGTTCTCTTGGTATGTGCATGTGCCATAAATCTTCCTGTAACAATATATTTGATTCCGATATTGGTAACTTACACTGTACCAAATTTTATGTAACAAAATATGATAAATACATAGCTTACATGAATACTATCACTTTTATTTTACCTGTAGAGAGATTTTTAAGCAACATGAAAACAAAAGTACTAAATAAGGTAAGCTGAATGGTTTTTTTGTGATTTCCCTTCATTTACACTTTCCCGCTATTTACACTTTTTCGCCCTGTCCCCCTGGAAAGTGTAAATAACGGGTTTCACTGTAATAGCTTTTTCCACTTTACATTTCAATAACATATTATCAGTATAATACAGCAACTTTGTTTTCGATATGCACTGACCCCAAGGTCAGGCAGCAGTCGCGTGGTTTGGAGTGGGGTGGAGTGGAGGGGATCCATGTACTGTTGTGCGTTTGCCTGCACACGTCGCTTGGGTCGCTTGTGAGAGGGGGCTTCGCAGGTTGGTTTACACAATATGATAATGATGTTGTCTTATGGCGTCCACTTCAGGAATTAAGCTGCACATTTCAGCAGGTTCAACATCACGACGACAAGCTCGGGAAATAGTTTACAATGTTGTTACACATTTAAAATAACAAAAATGTTTATACAAATTAAATTACAATGTCTTACAGTCGGCAAGTGCGGCAACAGGTATTTGTCAGTCAACCATCAAAAGCATCATTACCGAAGGTAAGGTTAAAAGTAAAACTAGTTTTCCATTTTCTACTCCCACGGGTAAGAACAAAGAACTAAAGAAAATAATTGAAGTTGATAACTTTTCGGAATGTGCAGTACGTAGAAAAATTCATGAATTTTATGCTGTTAAAAAACAGTGCCGACATTAAAGAACTTGACAAAGTCCTTACGAGACGACGGTATTTTGAACTGTAGCAAAGAATACTTGCGAAAATTGTTGAAACGTCTCTGTTTTCGATGGAAAATATGTCACCCTAGAAGAAAAATTTTGATCAATTAACCTGACATTTCTGCATGGAGAGGGAAATATTTACAAGAAATTTGTGCGTACCGAATAGCAGGGCAGAATATAATATACATTGATGAAAATATCTGTATGCTACTCATAGCGTAAGCCCTTTGCTGGCAATCAAGCACTGAACTGGGGGTAACAGAATCCATCGGTTATAGGACGGTTGATAGTCGTGCATGCTGGTAGCAAAGAAGGCTTTGTACGGAACATGTTGAATTTTAAATCCAAGCAAAAATCCTGTGACTATCACAATGATATGAACAATGCAAATTTTTCGTTGTGGCTAGAACAAAAATTAATACCAAATTTGACAACTCACAGTGTCACTGTGTTAGACAATGCCAGTTATCATAATGTTCAAATTAAAAAAAAAACCTACATTAGCTACCCTTAAACACAACATTCAAGAGAGGCTTAGGGGAAATGATGTCCAGTTTTCTCCTGACATGAACAAGGCAGATTTATTATGTTTAGTGAAACAGCATCCCTCCCCAAAAATCTTCAAGGTAGATGAAATCTTTAAAATAATATGGTCATAACACGATTTGTTTGCCGCCATACCACTAAGATCTAAATCAAATCGAGCTAGTGTGGCAGACATCAAGAGGAAAGTTTCAGAGGAAATATCTACTTCGTTGGAGGAATTGTTTGGTTCTTACTCCATCCAACAGTGGACAAAGTGCTGCAACCATGTTAAAGGTATTGAAGTTGAATATTTTAAAAGTGATAGAATCATGGACATCAAAATTGTGACAAGATCATTTTAAGTCTTCAATCGTCATCTGATGAAGATTCAAGTGGAACAGATACTGCACATAGCTTCGACTCGGAATAGGTAAGGTTTCTGTTCCCTATGTTTATTTTAAATACTAATTACTCGTTCTGTTAAGTATTTTACAGCTGCCTACAATAACTATCCAGGTTGTGTAGACCATTGAATAAATGTTCTATTTGCTTGACAGATTAACATAACTTATTAAGGAGAAGGGTGCACTAAAGCCTCAGCAACAATCAACGTTTTGCCGCGACTTTATTGTCAACGGCCTTTACTTTTTTTTTACATTTATTGGTTAAACACTTTAAAGACACCTTTTTACAACTATTACAGACTTATTATTACTGTTGAATATAACAAGAATATATAATTATATTTTTAAATAGGTAAAATAAATATGGAGACTGTGAATATGTAATGATTTAGACAATTGCAGTTAGTAATTTATAGAGCTGTATTTAAAAACAATGTTTTATTATTACATTCACCAAACAATCCCCCACATAGGTTACAATCAACATAGCATGTCAAACGCAATGCGGTAATATTAATAATGATGATGATGATGATGATGATGATGATGATTACGATGATGATGATGATGATGATGATGATGATGATGATTACGATGATGATGATGATGATTACGATGATGATGATGATGATGATGATAATGATATAGAACAGATTCATCTAAAAATTTTTAAAAAAATCAAAAACTATATGCAATTATTTTGTGTCTGCAATGACAGTAATATTAATTCCAATATTTTTTTAGGAAATTGAACATTTTAAAAACTAAATAATTTTAGTGCACTTATGCTATACTTGTAAAAAAAATATTGTGTGTTGAGTGATGTGCCTCACATTTTAAAATTTAAAAATATTTTTTCTTACTTAAATATTCAAGCAATTAATGATTACATTTAAAGTTAGACTGCTTACCTCTCTCGATCACGCCTTCTATCTTTCTCATCCCTGTCCTTTCCTTTTTCTAGTTTTACTTTCAAAGCTTCCTGAAGTCTATCTTGTTCCTCCTGTAAAATTAAAAACGAGAATAATAAAATCAGCCTATCTACAAGAAAGATAGGTCTTGGAAACATTGCAATATGCTTACTGAACAAATTTTACAGAACATGTAAAAAAACAGACTATATTTACAAGCCAGACAAGAGAGCTATGCACTGAATTAATTACTGCACAAAAAATATAACCTCACTAGAAGTTGCAAATGCTAGATTCTCATACCTACAACAGGTAAAGGTTTGGTGAAAAATGTAATTTTTACAACTACGTACTTTTGTTCATTTTTTTAAAGCACAATAACACTGTAAAATGTAATTTTTAAGTAACTCTAAGGACACTCTGTGAAATTATAATGAATTTTTTTGGCAAACATTTAAATTTTTTTGAGAATACAATGGCAACTAACGCCACTTTTAAAGCTAAAAAAGAATTATTCAAATGTACAGGGTGTCCATACCAAAATGCCCTAATTTGAGTGGTCATGTAAAAATAGAAATATTATGTTTGTTGCAGGTCTGACATTCTCATTGGGTCCTTGAAGGTACCAAATTTGTGCCTGAATATTGCAGAGCCGTAAAGTGAAGCATTGTAGTGTTGGTGACTTCCCGACAACAAAATGGTGTCTGTACAGGAAAATTATCAAACTGTTTTGTGGTACGTCGAGTTCAAGTCCATAATTAAAGTGCAATGGGAATTTCGACGTGTTTACAACAAAGCTGCGCCCGATGCCAAGAAGATAAAGTCGTGGCATGCACAGTTTCTGAACACTGGAAGCGTAGAGAAAAGACAAGGAGGAGGTCGGCGGGTCTCTGATGAACAGGTCGAAAATGTCCATGAAGCATTCCAACGAAGTCCACGAAAATCAATTCGCCAAGCTTCGCGAGAACTTCAAATGCCGCAGACAACAGTCCATAAAGAACTCAGAAAGCAGCTGCACCTGTATGCATACAAGGTTCAGATTGTGCAGGCCCTGAAACCAGACAACTACCCCCAACGATACGCCTTTACATGTGATATGCTAGACAGATGCGACCAGGACCCTGCTTTTCTGTCACACATCATGTTTTCCGACGAGGCGACATTCCACATCTCGGGAACCGTCAATAGGCACAACGTTCGCATTTGGGGGTCGGAGCACCCACATTCCACAATTGAAAATTTGCAAGACAGCGCAAAGGTTAACGTTTGGTGTGGCCTCATGTGCGATATGGTCATCGGAACATTCTTTTTCGCAGAGAAGACAGTCACCGGGACGACATATCTGGACATGTTGGAGCAGTATGTGTTTCCCCAGGTTGAACACCTCCAACCACATCTGTGGTTTCAACAAGATGGCACTCCCCCCCACTGGTCGCTCGATGTGCGTCGTGCTCTTGACGCCACATTCCCTGGTCATTGGCTTGGACGAAATGGCCCCGTTCAGTGGCCTCCACGTTCCCCGGACATTACGCCCTTGGATTTTTTTCTGTGGGGCTATGTGAAGGACAGGGTGTATGCCACTGCAGTACGAGACCTTCGGGATCTCCGTGCTCGAATTGTGGAGTCCATTGCTGCCATCATGCCAGACATGTTGGCGTGGATGTGGACGGAACTTGAGTACCGGCTTAATATCCTCCGTGTCACTAAAGGAACTCATGTGGAAGTGGTGTGATTTTTTTCATGAAACTTGGAACCTCTACTGTGCTATATAAGCTAGCACCATTTCCATATCTGTATTTTTGTGGCAATGCGAACTCGTTGAAATTAGGGCATTTCGGTGTGGACACCCTGTATATGGGACTAAAAGGTTATTAAGGCTAATCAGGTGGGGGGAAGGGGCTCATCATATCATAGACCTATTTCCACTGGCCTGCCCCTGTTGGTAATCTTAGAAACAATCCTATACAGTGACTAAAAGTTCAGCATGTTTCCGGCAGACTACGTTACTGTCGCTCGGCAGGCACACGTGGAGGAGGGCAAGGGACGAGCTTCTTGTCAATAGCTTACCCCCCTCCTCTTCTAAGGCGGTAATTCTAGTCTGCTTCCTATCACAATTTTGCTAAGATGAATTTAAAGGGCTGGCAAGCACTTCTCCCTTCCTTGCCACCCAGACTTTTTCACAGAGCTTGCTTTTAATGACAAGTTGTTAATTTTACAAACCAGACATTTTTTGACGAATAAGTATCTTTATATAAGAATGTCAAATTGGGGGAAAGATTTTGTAAGAACTCGAAAAAAAAAAAAATCAAAAAATCACTATTCATGCAACATTTACAAAATGTACGGAAGCTAAGCAAGATCAGTCTCTGTATCACAGGAAGTCCAGCAGGTATCAGAGTGCAAAGAAAACTCTTGATAGGTTTGTGTAAATAAATAAGTAAGGAGACTGTTACATTATTATATCTACTTTTGTACAACAACATCCATTTTCCTGTTAGACTTCAAAACTCACGATAGAAGTATTTCCCATTACAGTAGTCAGTGGCGGTTGTAACTGAATTTAATCTCCTTTCACGGTCCAATTGTTTTATTATTTTACTAATAATATGATAGATTTAATTTATGTTCCAATAGTTGCACGGTGGCCTTTGCTGTCGATTACGACGCTGTCATGTCTCCTTCACAAAATACTTACAAAAAATGTTGTTCGCTAAATAGTTTAAGATTTTATTTAAGTCACATGCTCAATGTAACAGGAGGAATAATTTACCATGGTTGAATTATAGGCAATAAATGAACTAGGTTTAAAGCAAAGTTTCAAAGGAAAAAATACTAACATACCTTAGTAAACACTTTTATCGTCAAGCATTTTTTTCCGTTGTAAGAGCTATTGTTTTCTGTATTGTTCTGGCTGTATGAATTTCAATGATTTTTTTCTGTTTCTGTTAGTGATGTGTATTTCGTTATATGTACATATATATATATATATATATATATATATATATATATATATATATATATATATATATATATATATATATATATATATATGCATCCTTGGGTCACTATAAATTACTCTCTGCAAGATTTGAGACTGTGGTGTATTGAAAAACATTTAGGTGACAATACAGTACACAAAATAATACTCATCAAATTAGAATTCAGCATATTTGTGGGAGTTAGTTAACACTGGGCAACATTGTAGAAAACAATTGTTACGTCACAACATTTCTTAGAAACTTGGCACGCAAATATCATCTGGTAATGTAATATTTTAACTTTTAGTGTTTACCCATGGACCTTAGATTCAATTTCAACTCAAGTGCACTATACTACTTATATGCACTAACCCTTGAATAAAGAAAAATTGCTTATGTGTAGACAACAATTTCAGTCCCTGGGCTAAACCTACTAACACTTCTCTCATATAAAGTTTCTTCAATACTACATGCAGAAAGTTTGACGTACATTGATAGTTATTGTAAGTTGAAATAACTATGCGTGAGCTGAACATATATGTTTGTTGTAATATTGGTTACCGAGTGGCATAAACTCTATAATATATTTATTTGGTGTTTTCTGATTTTTGTAGTAATTTTATGGTGTAATAAAACCATACTTACTGACAGCTTGTTTTAAAATAAAATTATTTCAGTTTCTGCGTGAAATTAATACGAATATACCATTATTAACAGTTTCAGTGTTATCACATAAAATTATTTTCCAACATAAATGGGTATATTTATTTACATTTTCGTCCAATATTCAGTGCAAACATAACTGCGCGCCAGCTTAGATGGCGAGTGGCAGCTACATTCCAGGAATTCAAGCAGCACGCTGCAAAACACCTAGAAGCCTATAAATTCCAGAATGAAATTGACTTATGTAAATTAGCCATTCATATTTAAAATGATGGTAATATTATATGCAACACATTCCAGCTCGTTACCCGCCAACTTACATGGTGCGTGCTGTATATTCTGGTTGCAAAAATTCAGTACTTTGAGAAAACAAACTTCCCATAAGTTTTCTTCTCGTGTCTGTGGTTAGTATCCATCAAAACATTTTCTACGAAGTTATTCTACAAACATAACTTTATATTGGCGTTAGTTTTTTTAATTTTTCAGACTTATCAGATTTTGCTTTCAATTTTTTTTCTAACTTTTAATGTTGTCAGTAATGGACACTGTCATATTTCACAGTGTTTCTTAATAAGGAAATATTACTCTTGCAGACCTAACAAATTTTATCACCATTTTAGGAATATTGTTAGTTTTAAACTTGGTGAATAATAAGACAAAAATATTGCGGCTCATACAATCATTGCTTTTAACATTTCTACTGTCCGTTATAAATTTTATACTGCAGCCATACAAAAGTGGTGACTT